>CAUYRH010087696.1:0-16932 GCA_963574655.1 Perodicticus potto
TATAGTGATTAAGAAAATGCTATGAGGGCTATCTCTCACAGTACAATCAAAATGTTTCTGATTGTATATGAAGCACATTCTGCCCTATGATTGCACCAATGTACACAATTATGATTTAATAAAATTATTAAAAAAAAAAGAGAGAGAGAGAGAGAAAGGAAGGGAAAGAAAGGAACAAAGAAAATGATTCTGAGATGCCTACGGAATACCGAAATGGAGAGATCTCTAAGTTAGTAAAACACAGGATCATACATCAATTCATCTTTCTTCTGTGCTTAAAGCTCTTCAGAGACTTTTTATAACACTTTGGATTTTGTGCTAATATCTTAAAATAGCCTACAAGCCTCATGTATTGTGGCTCTCGTTACCTTTCTGATTTCATGTTGAGTCATGCTCTTTCTCCCTCCCCCACTTTGGCCCAATATTTCAGTGCCTAAACCTTCCAAGATTTTTCCTGTTTGGGGGTATTTGTACACCTATTCTGTTTCCTTGTAATGTGCCATCCATCCATCACTTCACATAGCTGAATTCTGTGAATCAGCTGAAATGTTACCTCCATGGAGAGCCTTTTTCTGACCATTTTGTGCAAGTAAGTCTCTCCCCTTGCGTTATCCTTTCTCCAAATTCTGTTCATTATCTTCACAGACTATTAGGTTATTAGGTAAGAAATGTACAATTTCCTTAAGGACTAAGTTTAGCTGTTGACATCTTTGACATTTCACTTTGACACTTCTTGGTTTTTTGTTTTTTATGAAAGTACATCTTCATTCTTCTTTTTTTTTTTTTGTGGAGACAGAGTCTCACTCTATCACCCTCTGTAGAGTGCCTTGGTGTCACACGGCTCACAGCAAACTCCAGCTCTTGGGCTTAGGCAATTCTCTTGCCTCAGCCTCCCAAGCAGCTGGGACCACAGGTGCCCGCCACAATGCCCAGCTATTTTTTTCTTTGGCAGTTTGGCCGAGGCCAGGCTTGAACCCGCCACCTTCAGTATATGGGGCTGACGCCCTACTCACTGAGCCACAGGTGCAGCCCTACATCTTCATTCTTTCAAACATATATTTTGGCTTGTGATTATCTTTAAAATACATGTTTAGAGCAATTGTTGTGAAACCATGGATAAATAAAAAAATGTGTTATTTTTGAATATGAGTTCCATCATAGAACCATTGCAAAGCAGACAGTTCAAATTGTCAATGAAGTATTTGGGAAGGATGTGGCTAATGAACACACAGTGTATTTATGGTTTGAGAAGTTCCATTCTGGTGAATTTAATCTTGAAAATGAGCCACACGGACAACCTAAGGCCAAGGTGGATAATGACGAGCTGAAAGCATAGTGGAATGAATCCATCTCACCCATGAATTAGCAGAAGTGATAGTTGGTGTAAAGTCTGGTGAATGGCATGGATAACAGAGAGTTTCCAAGTCCAGCTTCTATAGTGCAATCACCACTCTATGAGCAACAGCATTGTCTTACAGGAAAATTAGCCCAAATCTATTGACCAATCTCAGCTGCTTAATCACAAGCATCCTCATCATTTCATCCAACTGGTTTCCGTAGACATCTGCTATAATTGATTGACCACGTTTGATGAAGCTGCTGTGGATAATACCTGTGCTGGACCGCCAAACAGACATTACCTTTTTGACATTTGATGTTACTATCAAACAATATTCGATCATTTGATGCAAATTTGCAAGGTAAAGAAGCTAGATAGAGGGTGGTGTCTGTGGCTCAAAGGAGTAGGACACCAGTCCCATATGCTGGAGATGGTGGTTTCAAACCCAGCCCTGGCCAAAAAATACAAAAAAAAAAAAGAAGCTAGATAGATGTGTTCCGCATAAATTAAATGAGCATCAGAAAAGAAATAGTCTCAAAGCTCAAATTTCTTTGCTGTCACAACATAAAGGCAAACCATTTCTGCACTGTATTGTTACATGTGATGGAAAATTTGACAATTGCAAGCATTCAGCACAATGGGTGAATAAAGATGATGTGTTGAATCACAGCCCCAAACCAAATATTTATCCAAAAAAGATTGGTGATCCAACACTGATATTATTTACTACCGCTTCATGAAACCTGGTCAATCAATTATAGGAGATATCTACTTCAGCCAACTGGATGAACTAGTGAAAATCCTTGTGATTAAGTAGCCAAGACTGGTCAATAGAGACAGGCCTGTCTTCTTATAAGACAACATTGTCACATAGACAATACTGCTCAAACTGCTGAAGCTGGACTTGGAAACTCTCTGTCATCCACCAGGTTCACTAGACCTTGCACCAACTGACTATTTCTTCTTCTAGGCTTTGGACCACTTCTTAAAAAGGAAATTATTTAATTTTTAATAAGTTGTGGAAAACGCCTTTCATGATTTCATCCCTACTGGCTCTCCAGGCTTCTTTGCTCCCAGCATAAACAAGCTAATATTAATATGACAAAACTGTGTCGAGAGTTTAAGCTCATACATTGATTAATTGTATTACTTCTTGTTTGAGATAGAATAAATTAAACTTTTGATTTGAAATTGGATATTTCATATTTAATGGCCTAATGAAAAGTTTCATGAGGACCAGGAATGTGTGTGGTTTTTTTTTTTTTTTTTTGTAGAGACAGAGTCTCACTCTATCGCCTTGGGTAGAGTGCCATGGCATCACACAGCTCATAGCAACCTCCAACTCCTGGGCTTAGGAGATTCTCTTGCCTCAGCCTCCTGAGTAGCTGGGACTACAGGCACCCGCCATAATGCCCGGCTATTTTTGTTGTTGTTGTTGTTGTTGTTGCAGTTTGGCTGGGGCCGGGTTTGAACCCGCCACCCTCAGTATATGGGGCCAGTGCCCTACCCACTGAGCCACAGGCACTGCCCACGAATTTGTGTTATTAACAAAGCACTTAGGACCTCAGATATAATAAACACTTGTGTCAAAAGTATATAAATGAGATTTGAGAAAAAGGTTGAAACTGAGAGCAGTAAAAGTGTAGGGGAGCCTCCACTTTGTTTGAGTTTATTTGTACTGGTATTTTAATAAAAATTGGCACCAAGAAGTTGGCAATCTGTAATGGGAGCTCCTTAAATGGATATGTATGTAAAATTCTATGTGCCTCAATTTATGAAATCTCTTCAACTAATTTTCTCATATAAATTTAGGTGGATCACTCATCTTTGAAAGTTGCCAAGGTAGCAACAATGGCATAATGAATGCATCTTTATAAATTGACAACAGTCTATCCCTTGCCTCAAAGTCCCAGTAGTTAATGATGACTCTCTCCTGCAGTTACACACTGTAACTTCTTAACCCTCTTAGCTAGTCTGTCATTGTGTGTTCAAAGGCCCAGTGACGTCTTCTGGAAGAAGCATAGCAGATTGGCTCAAGTATATTTTCTGACTCTGATACTTATTTGTGACACTTGTAAGTTGGGTTGACCTACTAGCCCATCTCATCTGTGAGAGAGAGAATGGTGAAAAGGATACTTCCCTTAAAGAAGTGTTGTTAATTCCATTAAAGCATCTAGTTGAAGGCCATAACTCAGTAATTTCAGGTTTCCCAATATTCGGTCATTTAATCAGTAACGTAGGTTTAGCATTCTTGTTTGGAAATCATTCTTTCTTGGAACTTCAAAGTTATTTTATTGCCTTTTAGGGACCAATGTTGTTGAAGAAAAAATTCTAGTGACAATCTAATAGTTACTGCCATGTACATGGCCTGTGTTTTCTTCCAGGGAACTTTTATGATCTTCTTCGTATCCTTGGGATTCCCAATTATATAGTTGTGGGTATTTTTTAAATAATTAAGATACATATCCAATAGGATCCTTTTAATCTTGAAGACTCATGTATTTCAGTTGAGGGATGTTCTGTTCTCTTCAGGTATTTTTAAAATAATTTATATCCCTCCTCTTTTTGCTAACTCGCTCTTTCTGGTAATTCTATTAGTTGGAGATAAGGTTTCCTAGATTAATTCCCTAATTTTATTATCGCTGACATTTTCTGTCTCTATATTTTTGTTCTACTTTTTAAAAGGTTTCCTTGACTACATATTTTAATGATATTTTTAATTTGCCATTTTTTAATTCCATGAGATTTTTCTTATTCTCTACTTTTGCCATTTTTATAGCATCTTATTTTTGGTTTTTTTTTGTTTGTTTGTTTTGTTTTTTTTAACCAGGCAAACAGGCTTCTTTATTGCAGGTCACTTTCAGGGCCTTTATTGACTATACACAATACATCTCCAAAAAGAGACTACAGAATGCATGTTTCCAAAATTTAACTATAGAACCCTTTTTCTGCAAACACATGAGAACCCTCCTTCCCTAATTAGAAAGAAAGGTCAAGTGGTGGTTTAAGGATGCAGGCTCTGGAATCAAACCGAGCCTGGGTTCATTAATGAGCATAGGTTCTAACTCTAACTCTACCACTTACAATTGAGCTTCTCTATACCTCAATTTCCCCATCTGTAACACAGGGATATAGTACCCACCTCACAAGGTGTCGTGAAGATTACATGAGGTGATACATACAAACTACCTAAAATAATTAGTATTTGTATAGCATCTTATTTTTGATTTGTACATTTTTTCTGTTTAAATATTTCTGCATACGTTCGCTTATTATCTGTTTTCTCCAGTATAAATTTTTATGTTTGTTTATCAAGATTTTTTTCCCTCTTTACATTGTAGATGTTCTTCAACTGACTAGATGATCTTACATTGCCCAGTCATATGTAAGGATGAATCAATACAGTGGTTGAGGGAACATGAATAGGACTCATCAACTTGCTGGTTTCATTACAGAGAGAATAGGCATAGAGGTGATCTTGTGTTTTGGAGTCCTTGAGTGCTAAAAGGCAGAGAACTTGGCTCTGACAACCCAATTTCCACATTTGTCACCTTCGTTCACCTCAGTTCATTTTAATATTTTTCTTTCAAAGGAACCTTCAAGGTGGGATAAGGAGAAGAGTTAGACAATGGGAGTGGAAGACAGGGGAATCAAGCTTTGTCTCTGGATTTTATTTGAGCCTTCCGTTTTTCAGCCCTCATCATCACTTTTGGCATTTCTAAGTCCTAAGCCTCTTCAGATTTCTGCAAGTTAGATGAGTGCCCTCCCTGGCTGTGTCGTTTATCATCTTCCACCTCCTTTTCTTCTCCTAGAAATACATGACATCCATAGCACACTTAGTGACCCTCCTTATATTCTCTTTACTGTGCTGAGGTTGTATTTGCTTTGCTCCTTTACTATCGTTTGAAAGAGATCCTGGAGAAAAGAGATGCAACATGTGTGTTCAGCCCATCATTGCTCTTAAATTTTTTTTTCTCTTCCTAAATCAAGAAAGATCATTACCTCCTTAACAGGCTAAGCCAGCTTTTTTTTTTTCTTTATCTAGTCTATTTCTGCATCCTGGAACTTTTGTTTTAAAGTAGAAAATCCATCTCCTTTGACAGTCTGAACCTCCGCTTTTTTCTGATTATACCAAAGAGTTTCTTGGCTTTCATGTATTGACAACCCCTCTAATGTCTTTAAATCATGGAATATTCAGTTTCATTTGATGTGTAGGTGTGTAATGTTCTGAGTAATAGGGAAGTGAGTCACCGAAAAGAAAGAAAAGGACTTAAAATTTTTAAAACAACAAAATGCCAAAGAATTTCTTTATTTTTTCATAACTTCTCACCACCACGGGGCATATCAAACTGAATACATTTTCTTAGAGAAAAATCATTCTGGTGACTGTTTAGATGTTCTTTTCATATAATGATGGGAATTATAGCTCTTTGATTTTTTTTGATAAATACTTAGTGTGTACTTACACAGTAGAAGACCTAGAACAGAAATTCTACAGGAAAATGTAAGTGGAGTAAAGCTCAGTTTGATCCCTAGGGCTGCCTCATTCTGACTGCTCTAAGACAATTAAAATCTCCGAGACTCAGATGCCTCAATAATAACTAATAATACCTCCTTTTGGAGATGGTTGTGAGAGATAGAGAAAATGTACACGTAAAAAGTGAGCACATGGGGCGGCACCTGTGGCTCAGTGAGTAGGGTGCTGACCCCATATACCGAGGGTGGAGTTCAAACCCTGGCCCAGCCAAACTGCAGCAAAAAAATAGCCGGGCATTGTGGCAGGTGCCTGTGGTCCCAGCTACTCGGGATGCTGAGGCAAGAGAATTGCCTAAGCCCAGGTGTTGGAGGTTGCTGTGAGCTGTGTGACACCATGGTACTCTACTGAGGGCGATAAAGTGAGACTCTGTCTCTACAAAAAAAAAAAAAGTGAGCTCACGCCTGTAATCCCAGCCCTCTAGGAGGCTGAGAGGGTGGATTGCCTGAGCTCACGGTTCAAAACCAGCCTGAGCCACAGCAAGACCCCATCTCTAAAAATAACCGGGCATTGTGGCAGGCATCTGTTGTCCCTGCTACTTGGGAGAGTGAGGCAAGAGAATCGCTTGAGCCCAAGAATTTGAGGTTGCTGTGAGCTATGATGCCACAGCACTCTTTTGAGGGCAAAAAAGTGATACTCTTTCTCAAAAAAAAAAAAAAAAAAAGAAGTGAGCACAATACCCGGCACTTGCTAAGCACCTATTACCAGTAACTGATTTGATTGAAGTGAAAAGGCCATAAAATGTCATTGCCTACTCTCGTCGTAAAATTATGGGGGGAAATGCACTACTTTGTGGACGTATCAAAGGCTGTATAACTCCACAAGCCTTAGCATGAACTGTCTTTAATGTCTCTCTCAGTGCCTCTGCTTTTGTCTAAGTTCAAACTGAGCCAGGCCGCCACCTAGTCAATATTTATTAGCCCCAGTAAATTGTCAAACAGTAATGACTCCTTGGGACTGGTTGTTTTGCTATTTTAATAATTACTTATTGAAGAATCACTGACCAATCTGTGACATGACAGATTTTGATGTCTTCCAATTATGTGTACATTATAGAATCTATGAATTAGAGCTATTGTCCTTCCCGTGGTGGAGTAGACTTTGCAGCCCCTTATTTGCCTAATGAGATAGAGCCCAGAAACCAGGCAGCTGGGATTCTTTTGACATTTACTTCAAGGGAAGCTATAAACATATTACAAAAGGATATGAAAACATGCAAATATTGCTAACTTTGTAGAAGTGAATTTATTTACCTCATGCATACTAGTTGAAAAGCTGTTTATAAACTGGGGAAAGAAGATCAGTTCTAGTCTTTCATTTAACAAACAGGCATTACTTACTGAGCCCTGCTACGTACACTGTGCTAAAGCAAAACAAAAAAACTACTTTTGAGACACTGAATTGGAGATGTGAGTCTCTCAGGAGCTTACTGTCTGCTGGAGGACATGCTTTCTAAGTAAACATTAACAGACATAGATGCAGAACTTCGCTGCAGTGAGAGCAATGCCTGTAGCTCAGTGAGTAGGGCACCAGCCCCATATGCCAGAGTGGCGGGTTCAAACCCAGCCCCGGCCAAAAACTGCAAAAAAAAAAAAAAAAAGAAAGAAAGAAATTGCAAGATGCTCTTAGAGTGATCTTGTAGAGGGATTGAGTGGAGCTGCATTGGTGAGATTCTTCCCTGCTGAAAGGATGACTGGTCTGAAGGATAAGGAGGCACTAACAATGCGGGAATGAGGAAGGAACATTCCAGAAGATGCTCCTGTAATTGGAGCACCATTGTGCTTCTGGGGAACTAAAATAAGGGCAATGTATTTTGACATAGAGGACAAAGGCAGGCATGTGTGTGAGATAAAGCTCTAAATTCCTTTTTTTGTGATACCCCAGGCTACGATTTTAGTTTTGCTTTATTTATCTGTTTATTCATTCAGGCATCCAACCAATGATTATCCCATGCCAGTTCTGTTGGGGGCACCAAGTCAGGTACAGATACAACAGTGAGTAAGCCCCAGCGCCCAAGACTTTACAGAAGAGAAAGAAGAATGCCCAAATGCTGTGGGGCCGCAGAGAAAGAGTATTTCCCCTTGGCCTATATATTTAAGAAGCTCGTAAATTAGCAATGTGAGGAGCGGGGGGACAGTTTCAAGAAGTAGAAAAAATACGTACAAAGGTCCAGAGGAAAAAAAACATTTTGGAAGGCCTGGAATTTCAACAGACTCTCTGAGGCATCTAATGTCAATTGTGAGATCCTGATTAATATGAAACGCAGGTATGAAACCAGAGAGTTGCCAGTTCTTAAATGTCTGTTAGGTTGTACTAGGGGTGTTGGATTTTTTTTTTTTCTTCAGAGTTAGAGGAAGACACTGAAGGACTTTGAGCAGGCCAATTGCCATGAACAGATTTGCACTTTAGAAAACAGTCATCCTCAGGGCAACATGGAAAACAGAAGATTTGCTCAGAAGCTACTATAGGAACATCGCTAAAAGATGACAATGGACTGAGCTAACTCAGTATCGGTGTAAATGGAGAGATGTGGACAGATTTTAGGGTTGCCTGTGGAGCTGGAATTTATGGGACTTGGCACCTGACTGGATATAAGGTAGAGAAGGTTCGAAATGTTTTCCAAGATTCGGCCTTGGGTAGCTAGGTGGATTCAAAAGACAGGGAAACACAGAGAGTAAGAAACTCACTTATTTTTTGTGTGTGTGGAGACAGAGTCTCACTTTATCGCCCTTGGTAGAGTGCTGTGGTGTCACACAGCTCACTGCAACCTCCAACTCCCGGGCTTAGGCGATTCTCTTGCCTCAGCCTCCCGAGTAGCTGGGACTACAGGCGCCCACCACAACACCCGGCTATTTTTCTGTTTTGCGGTTCAGCCGAGGCTGGGTTTGAACCCGCCACCCTGGGTATATGGGGCTGGCGCCCCACGTGATGAGCCACAGGCGCTGCCCACTCACTTCTTTTTCTATCTGTAAAGTAGATAGTATTTTAATCATCACAAGATGATGATCATACCAGTGATTCTCAACCTTCCTAAGGCCCTGATGTATTTTCATTGTTACAAAGGGGTTACGACCCACAGGTTGAGAACTGCTGGTCTATACCATAATAAGAACTAATAACCTGCGACAAAGAAGGTGTCAGTAAATGTCAGCAATTATTTTTATATACAAAGTTCCCTCGAAGCAGTTAACCAGTGATGAAAGTAGCAGACAAAGTGGTTTCTGACAATGTCAGAGAAGACTTTGCAGAGCTAGTGAGCTGAGCCTTAAGTGACAGGGAACAAATCACGAGGGAAGAAACGGACAGATGAATGACAGAAAGACATTCTTGGCAGAAAGCACAAACGGTGCAGAGCTCAAAATCTTCGAGAAAATGAAAATGGCCTAGTAAGTCTGCAAAGTAGGATTTGTGAAGGGAGTGGCAGAAAATGAACTCGAAATCTAGGGCGGAAGTGGGTTACAGAGGTTCTGTGCACCCAGCTGACTGCCATCCTATCAGCCAGCATTTGACAAAGGTTTCTGCAGAATATAAGCATCCTATACAACGTATATATGGCCAAATTAATATGGAAAATTCTGGTTTAAACCAAACAAATTAACTTCCTTACTGCAGTCTTTGTTGGAGGTTTTAAATATGCATTGGAAACTTCCAAAAAAGGGTGATAGCATCGTTTTCTTTTATTTTGTTTTTAAACTCTGTACCTTTTTCCCCAGAATGCTGATGAACATCTCAAAAAACACTAATGATTTTGTGCCACTGGGTTTGGGAAACGCTGCTCCAGACTATGGGGAACTATGAGAGGGTTTAAAACAAGAGTGATGGGAACCATATCTGTGAGATAGAAAGATCACACTGACTTAGTGGGGAGGGTGAATTAGGATGGCTAAAGACTGAACTCGTGATAACCTTAAAGAGGTTAAAAGAGGGAATAAGACCGCGAATTCATACACTTGTATACCAGACAGGGGGAGGAAATGCCAGGGGCGGACACGTGCTGCTATGCACGTGTGTCTCTGTGTGTGTGTTTTAATAATATATTGGACACACAGCAAGAGCTATGTGTAGGCTGTAGAAGCAACTAGGGAAGGCTCTGTCGAGAAAATTATAAAGCTCTTTGTTAACATGAGAAATCATTATTATGAAGCTCTTTTGCATTTGCGATGCCTTTTGATCTTCCATCACTCCTGTGAGAGACTTTTAATATCAGTTTCCCTATATTGCATGTGAGCAAACCAAGTATCAGAAAAGTTAAGAGAATTGCCCACAGTTCCAGGGCTGGTAAAAGGTAGTCTTGACCTTTGCTTTTCTAAGTCTAAGTCTGGGGTTTTTTTCGTTCCATCATGTTTCCTCTAAGTTCAGACTTGAGCTGGGATTTGAAGGATAGGTAGAGTTTGCATAGGTTGAAAATATAAGTATAAAAATGTTTTGGTCCAGAGGAGAAGTACAAGGAAGAACAGAGAGGCAGAGATATGAACGGCATGAACTGGCCGTCTAGAAGCATCAATCTGCTATCTGCAGAGTCTGAGTTCTTGCATGCTTCAAGGCAGAGCCAGCTCCATGTGCCCGTGACATGTGCAGTGATTCCAGACCCACACTTTTAAGGGTCCCATGCTTTATTTAATGCTCTGCAGTTGCTGTCTTAAAACTCCTAATATTTTCTGAGCTAAGGACCCCATGTTTTCATTTTGAATTAGACCCCACAAATTACATAGCCAGTCCTGCTTCAAGCCCTAGGTCAAGTGTTTTATTCATACCATTTATCTTTTGAGGTTATTCACAATTAGCTAGATGCCTCTAGATTCTTTTTTTGCTTTTTTTTTTTTTTTTTTTTTTTTAGACAGAGTATCACGATGTAACACTGGGTACAGCCTCCTGAGTAGATGGGACTATAGGATTGCACCATCATGCCAGCTAGTTTTTCTATTTTTAGTAGAGACAGGGTTTTACTTTTGCTAAGGCTGATCTCAAACTCCTGAGCTCAAGCAATCTACCCACCTCAGGCTCCCAGAGTTTAAAAATGCTAGCTTTACAGGTGTAAGCTACTGCACCCAGCCTTTTTTTCTTTTTTTGAGACAGAGTCTCACTATGTCTATGTCGTCTTCGGTAGAGTGCATGGCATCACAGTTCACAGCAACCTCAAACTCTTGGGTTCAAGTGATTCTCTTGCCTCAGCCTCCCAAAGTAGCTGGGATGACAGGCGCCTGCCACAACGCCCAGCTATTTTGTTGTTGTTGTTGCAGTTGTCATTGTTGTTTAGCTGGCCCAGGCCAGGTTCAAACCTGCCAGCCTCAGTGTATGTGGCCGGTGCCCTACCCACTGAGCTACGGGCACCGCCCTTCTTTTCTTTTTGAGAAAGTCTCTTGCTCTGTCACCCTGGCTAAAGTGCAGTGACATCATCATAAGCTCACTGCAGCCTCAAACTCTTGGCTTCAAGAGATCCTCCTGTCTCAGCTTCTCAAGTAGCTGGGACTACAGGCACATACCACCAGGCTTGGCTAATTTTTCAATTTGTGTGTGTGTGTGTAAAGTTGGAGGTCACTCTTTTTTATTTTTTTTAAGAGACAGAGTCTTACTTTGTTACTCTTGGCAGAGTGCCATGGCTTCACAGTTCACAACAACTTCTAGCTCTTGGGCTTAGGCAATTCTCTTGTCTCAGCCTCCTGAGTAGCTGGGACTACAGGCACCTGCCACAATGCCTGACTATTTTTTTGTTGCAGTTTGGCCAGGGCCCAGTTTGAACCCGCCACCCTCAGTATATAGAGCTGGCACCCTACTCACTGAGCCACAGGCACTGCCTGAAGGTCTCACTCTTGCTTGTGCTGGTCTCAAACTCCAAGTATCAAATAATCCTCCTGCCTCAGCCTCCCAAGGGGTTGGGATTACAGGCATGAGCCACTCTGCTTGGCCTAGATTTTTGCATTCTAATTTGCACACTTGGTTAGCCTCTTATTTGCACATAAACTTTAACAATTATCTCTGACATCGAGTTGTGAGCTCCTTATTAACATCTAGAAAGTGCAGTACTAAGCATACAGTAGGCAGGTAATAGAAGTTTGATGTTGAATGAATATATGTCTCCATTATAAGCCCACTGACACATACAGTGTCATACTCCTTTGTAATGAAACCATGTCTTTGAGTTAACTTTAAAAACAAAGAGCAGATTTGCTAAAACAATTCAAGGATGAAAGCTGAACAAATGGATAAATCCAGCAGCCGTGTAGACATGGATAAGTCACATAGCAATGGCAGCAGCCAACACCTAACACCAGGAGCTAATGTGCATGTGATGCGCCGTGCCCTGCCTTATCATTTCATATCATATATTAGCTCATTTAATGTTTACAGCTCCCTGAAGGAGAAATTATTATTATCTTTGTTTCACAAATGAAATTAAAACCTAACATAATGAAGTAACTTGGCCATGATTGTGTTGCTGGGAAGTACGAGAGCCAAGACTTGACCTCAGCCTCAAGCAGTCTGGTTCATGCCTTTGCACATTTGCTCATTACACTTCTCTGACCTATCGTGGGACGAGACTCACTTCATTCCTTTAGTCTTTATTAAGTGCTGTGTCTATTTTACCTACTTTTATTCTTTATGCAAGAATATGAACAGGTGATGGTTCTGTAATTCTAAACTTGCAGTTAACTGTGTACCTTTTTTTTTTGGCCTCAGGCCTGTTATTTTTTTCTTTTTCTTTTTCTTTTTTTCCTATCTGTGAAATAGACACAATGAGTCAGCATTTGGAAGCAGGAAGTTCTCTGAAACTATGTTTTCCCTCCCTGGGGAGAGAGTCCAAATCCTTCATTAAATTTTCAAAGGAATCTGTGATCCTAAAATGTTAAAGGCACTGCTCAGAGCCTGTGCTACTATTCAGATGTAAATTTATAAACTTGGGGTTTCAGCCTTTGTTCAGTCCTTGTGGTGATGTCAGATGCCAAATGGAAATGCGGAGGTCTCTGTTTGTGGGATGTTTAATATAATTATTTTCACTCTCTATTTATTCCACAAATATATATTGAGTTTTAAAATATATATAACCTTGCTTACAAGTCCAAGGTCTATATAGGCCTTAAATTCTGGCTTCTGTAACTTATCACACTAGTACAGTAATGACCAGGGTGGCAACCTTGCTTGCATAATGCTTAGAGCTCGTCCGTATGTTTCCCATGTGATGGGCTAAGTTTACTATGTGCTGTGCCTGAAGCTTCCAGAACCGCCTGTACTTTGCAATCTCTCTCCATGGAAGGAGTGCATGGCAGACCACGCTGGTATAGGGGGAGGATGACGGAGCTGGTTCTCAGTGAGCATAAAGACTTCTGACCCAGGCTCAGCGCCTGTGGCTCAAGCGGTTAAGGGGCCAGCCACATACACCTGAGCTGACGGGTTCTAATCCAGCCCGGGCCCACCAGACAATGACGGCTACAACCAAAAATTGGTCAGGCGTTGTGGTGGGTGCCTGTAGTCCCAGCTACTTGGGAGGCGGAGGCAGGAGACTCACTGGAGCCCAGGAGTTGGAGGTTGCTGTGAGCTGTGATGTCACAGCACTCTACCCAGGGCAACAGCTTGAGGCTCTGTTTCAAAAAGAAAAGACTTCTGACCCAGCCCTGGGCCGGCAGCTGTGAGTCAGGAGGATTGATACAGCCCCTCCTGCAGCTCTTCCCTGGGCCACTCTAGGACAGAAAAGCAGAAAGGAGAAAGACAAAGAGGAGCTCTATTACTTTATAGTTTTGTCCAGGGCTAGCCCCAATGACTTGTAAAAGAGAATGGTAATTTCTCCACTTGCTACTGACCTCAAAATATTGGAGAATTAAGCCAACCTAATGGTCCAATACATTTTGATTAATTTAAAGAAAAAGTGGTGTGATGGCCAGGCTTGGTGACTCACACCTGTAATCCTAGCACTGTGGGAAGCCAGGTGGGTGGATTGCCTGAGCTCACAGGTTTCAGACCAGCTGGAGCCAGAGCTAGACCGCATCACTAAAAATAGCTCAGCATTGTGGTGGGCACCTGTAGTCCCAGCTACCTGGAAGGCTGAGACAAGAGAATTACTTAAGCCCAAGAGTTTGAGGTTGCTGTGAGCTATGATGGCACAGCACCCTACAGAGAGTGACAAAACAAGACTCTGTCTCAAAAAAAAAAAAAAGGAAAGACAAAAGAAAAAGTGTGTGTATCTCTCAAAAACTGACAAATCATTGTGGGGAACGGGTGAGTATGGGAGCCAGGACACCCGGTGTAGTTAGCATTACCCAGATTTAGCCAAACTACTAAGTCTGAGAGTAGAGTCTCCAAAACTCCCCTAACTTGGGTGGTGCTTGTGGCTCAAGGGGTAGGGCACTGGCCCCATGTGCCAGAGGTGGAGGGTTCAAACCCAGCCCTGGCCAAAAACTGCAAAGAACAAAAAGAAAAAACTCCTCTAACTTCTGACACTGACTCCACAATTGGTGGATTTCTAAAACTCTATCCCCAGTTTTGACAATTTATTGGACTCACAGAATTCTATTATGCTCGTAGTTGTGATTTCCTACAGGGAAAGGCAACAGATGAAAACTAACCAAAGGCAGAGATGCATAGGGCAAAGTCTGGGAGGATTCCAAATGCAAGGTTTCCTTTGTCCTCAGCACGGATGCACGGCCTTCCTGTCACTGACGTGTGACAATATTTAGAGTATTGCCAACCAGCCTGGTGTTCAGTGTTATTTATTGGAGTTTTTATGGATTTCCTACATGATTGAACTCAGTGGCCTGATCAACTGATAACCACGTGACTCTTATGCTCCACCTAAACCACGTGGTCATTCTGGTGCCAGCAGGCCTGCCCTAAGCTCTGCTGTAGCTGGTCCTCACTGTAAACAAAGCCATTGCTCTCATGGATGACACAGGTTAACTCCAAGAGCCCTAAGTAAAGTCCAGACCTCTCTTTGGGCAAGGCCAAATTCCTTACTGTACCAGCATCTTAGGTTTATGGCTTTCATTTTTTTATGATTGATCTTCATTATTAAGCAAACACACTTTAGCCTTTTCTTGTTTCAAAAGGTACATTAAAATAACCAGTATGAGCCAGGCAACTGTTCCAAGTCCTAGATATGGAACAGGGAACAAAAAAGTTCCTGCTTCCTTGAAAATTGTGATCTACCGATGTAATGACTGAAACAAAATAAATTTGTACTATCTGGTTGTGATACGGGGAAAGGAAGTGATGGGTGTTAATTTAAATAGAGTGGTCAAGGAAGGTATCTCAGAGAAGTTGATATTGGAGCAGACCCCCCAAGAAGGGGCGTGCTGAGCTGTGCTGGGGTCTGAGGGAGGCACTCAGGACAGAGGGAGCAGCAGATGCGAAGGTCCTGGGATGGGATTGCTCTTCCTGCTGTGTTTCACAACCGATGAGGATGTCACCATGTCTGTTGGGAGTGGGTTGGTGAAAGGGAAGACAGGGTTTGGTGGTGCTGCAGGGGATAAGTAAAAAATAAGGGCAGAGCTATAGCAGGAGCCAAATCTTCCAGTGTTTTAACAAAGTTTTATTCTGAATGTGCAGAAAGCCAGTAAAAGGCTTTGAGCAAAAAAGTGGCATGAAGTGATTTGCATTTGAAAGGGCCATTCTGCCTGCTGCATGGAAACTGTTCTGTAGGGGTGGGGGCGAACGAGGGTTCAGAGACTGGTTAGAGTCTATTTGAAACCATCTTGCTGAGATAGGACAGTAGCAGTGAAGGTGGTGAGAAGTGGTTGATGTGTTTTTGAAGTTAGAGCTGGCAGGAATGCTGAAGGGCTGGAAAGATGTGGGGAACGAGAGAGGGAATCAAAGAACAGGAAGGTGGGGCGGGGTGGCTTCTGCTCAGCGTTCAGATCTGGGGTTTTGTCCTGCAAGTGGTAAACCATGAGAATGAATAATGAGGTCACCTAGGGTAGGACTGTGGATGGAGAAGTCTGAGAACTTTGAACTCTGATGTTTTTATCCATTTAGAGGCCAGAGTGATGTGGAGGCAGCTAGTGAGAATCCAGAGAGAGTGGTGCCCAGGATTCAGAAAGCAAGTCTATCAGGAAGGAGGGAGGGCTCAGTCGCATATACAGAACTGTTTACAGGCATGTGTTAAAGGCCAGGGAGTCTCTAATTCAGTGAGTCTTCAGAAATTAATTCACACATGGTGTGACTACAAAATTCTACTCTCTCATTCAATCTAAAAGACTACTAATAGTTCTAAACCAGCTGCCTAAAACTGTCGCTTTAAATTCCTCCACCTCAAGAGGTCCTAATACAGTCCAGATGCCCAGCTGTGAAGGTTCTTTTGGCGGTGACATCTGGCTATTTTACTTTTTCTCTAGCTGGAAATGAAGCCATGGGTATTGAACTAAACGGTTGACCTATTAGAATGGTAACTATTATAGTGACAGAATAATATATTACATCTTTCTTATCTGAGTTTGCTATATGGTGTCATCTTAGCAGTTTTAGAATCTTGACCTTTTTGGATTTTATTTACTCAGCTTAACTAGTTTAAGGAGAAATGCAGAGTAAGTTTAAATTTACTATTTTATATAATATATACGTGGGTATGTTTGTACACATTTGTAAACATCTTCTGTTTCCTTACCTTTAAGCAGTTTTGAGGTTCATCAGTTTAATATTGTTTAGTTTGGTTTTAGCATTACATTCTGGTTCAAGTTCTTAACAGATAAAAATTTCTTTCTGGGCAGCACCCATAGCTCAGGGGGTAGGGCACCAGCCACATACACTCAAGCTGGCGGGTTCAAATCCAGCTAAACAACAATGACAACTGCAACAACAACAACAAAAAGATAGCCAGGCGTTGTGGCAAGTCCCTTCAGTCCCAGCTACTTGGGAGGCTGAGGCAAGAGGATCACTTAAGCTGAAGAGTTTGAGGTTGCTGCGAGCTATGACATCACAGCACTCTACCAATGGCAACAGCTTGAGATTCTGTCTGAAAAAAAAGTATGTAGCTCGGTGCCTGTGGCTCAATGGGCTAAGGTGCCAGCCACGTATACCTGAGGTGGCAGGTTCGAAGCCAGCCCGGGCCCACCAAACAACAATGACGGCTGCA
>CAUYRH010087697.1:0-33101 GCA_963574655.1 Perodicticus potto
GAGAAAATATCATGAATGTTACATTAATCAGGTGGATAAAAATATCTCCGATTGTATGGGAAGCCCGCACACTGTACTCCAAGCTTGAATCATTGTACACAGTTATGACTCAATAAAAAATAATTAAAAAAAAAAAAGAGAGAATATAGAGCTTCAGTGTCAAGTTTCATAGAACTTAAATCTTTACATTTAGAAAATGTTAAATCTTCCAAAACGCCTGTCTAAAATTCCTAGTTGTGTACTGTGCACTCATGTCTTAGAATGGTGTCTAAGGATGCCATGCAGATTAGCTGTTGAACATGCCAGGTATTATTTCCTTTGGGCCCTATCCTAAGATTATGGGAACTCCATTTTAAATTGAAATATACTGAAACTATCTCCAAGTCAACTCCATAGCCCTAAAAGAATAGTGGCATTAGAACTCGGATGCGTACTTTTGACTGTAGGGTCTGTGTCTAAATTTGCTGTATGGCCTTAGATCAGCTACTAGTATCCACAGAGGATACCATAAGGCTGATGTGTACTAGTCTGTCTAAAGCAACAGCTTTCAAATGGTGTGCCATAAGAGGATCTTAGGTGTGCCACGAACATTTTAAAAGATTAATTAAGTTACTGTTGAAAGAAGTTCAAAGCATAGTGAGTACATTCTTCTTTTTTTTTTAACTCTTTTTTTGACCAACATAATTAGGTGTGCCATGGACGTTTAACTATAGGGTCAAGTGTGCCGTGAAATAAAAAAAGATTGAAAGATGCTGATCTAGAGTCTTATTCAAGAGGATGGCAGTCGTTCCTTCAGCATTTACTGAACATGCCTATTTTCTACACTGGCAAGTAAATAAAGTGATAAAGATGCTAGTTGTGATGATAAGCTAGAGGAAGGAGGCAGACAGGAAAGTGCAATGGTAACCTCAATGTGCAGAAAAACTACGCCTAAATGAAAATTCTGGGGGCCACAAGCCCAGATTCTGAGTCAGCAGATCTAGCACTGGGATCAGATAAATACCTTCCTAACACACACTCCAGATGATTCCCCGGCGGGTATGGTCTACAAAGAACTTCCTAAGTGCAAGAAATCGGAGCTTGGTGCTTTGGAGTGCGTAGGAAAACATTTCACTCAATTCTAAAGCCCTTGAAAAGGTTTTGGGGAAAGATGCAAAAATATCTCCGATTGTATGGGAAGCCCGCACACTGTACTCCAAGCCTGAATCATTGTACACAGTTATGACTCAATAAAAAATAATAAAAAAATAAAAAAATAAAATAAAAAATTATAAAAAAAAAAAAAAAGAAATATAAAGTTCAAGAGTGGTATTCTGGGCACAGAGGAGGGAAAATGCGGGAAAGTGTTCTCAGCAAGGAAGCCACAAGAGAAAGAGAGTCCTTGAGAACCTCAGGCAGTTTAGTTGCGAAAACTCAAAAGGCAAAGAGAAGAAATGCATTTTAAGAAGTTGAAAGGATTTAAGAAACAAATTATCTTTGTTAGACATACAAAGCTAAGACTCTGCTATTCAGACCATCACTGGAAGAATTACCTTACACAGAATACAATTTATGAAGATAAGTGAGCAAAAAGAAATACAGAGGTATTTCATGACATTGACCACGTCTGGATTCCACCTAGAAAATACAAGATGTGTGAAATAGACACACCATTGAGAGGTCCCAACACCCTTAATGAAAGTAAAACAGCACAGTGAAAATAAACAGATTTTATAATAAGGCTTTAGCGGGGCTCTGGTGAGTTAATTTTAATGTTTTTTTTTTTGTGTGTGTGTGTGTGCTTCTGTAGAATTTAGTCCAGTTTTCAATTGTCCAAATTAGCAATGTTAAAAAAAAGAAAGAAATTGGAATAGCCTATCACAAAAGACATTTGTTTCTCTTTTTCATAAATTATTTTTAAACACATATGCATGGAAAAAAACGTTTAAAAAGGATATACAATGAAAAGTTTTCCTTCCATCTTCGCCTCAGCCACCTATTTCTCTTTGGGAAGGAAAATGCCATTTACATTTTCTTCCTTGTCTTTCCAGAGATATTAGATGCACATACAAGAATGTACTAATATCTATTCTAAACACTCCTGTCCCAATAAATATAAGAATAAGGGATACTATACACTTTCATTTTTTTCACTTAATATATTCTAGATATTGAGCAAATCTAATTTTGTGAACACTGTATGGTGTTTCATTATATATACATGCTATGGCTTATTTTACCAGTTATTTACCAATAGTACATTTATTTCCAATCTTTGGCGTTTATAACAATACTATAAAGAATAAGCTTAGAGCTAAGTCATTTCAAATATGCATACATGTTAAATTCCAAAAATAATTGTTTTGGCTATCATGAGTGGGATAGTGAAAAATAAAAAATAAAAACAAGTTTTGAATCACAGGGATATTAGTAATTAACATGTTGGTAGATTTTGCCAAAGTGTTCTCCTCGGAGTCTGTACGAATTTGCAACCTGATTTGCCAAGTATGACTGTTTCCTTACTCTCAAAAAATGAGTTTGATTTTTATCTTGAGAACACTCAAGAGTAAATCAAGGGACTTCAGAGGAGCAATGCCCTGGTTAGGCTTGCATTTTAGAAAGTTATGCCGCACAGAAGTCAGGAGAATGGATGGATTAGGGGGAACCTGGTACGGATTATGTGGAAGAAAAATTGTTACTGAGTATGTATTACATGCCAGACTCCCTGATGAGCACTTCACTGTGTTATTTCATTTATTTGACTTATAAAAAGCACTAACAAGAAGCTATTGTTAATGTTGATGTCAGACAAGAACAAAAAAAAAAAACCCAAAACTGAAGGTCACTTCATGCAGGTAGGACACCGAAAATCAGGGATTCAAATCCAGCAAAATACTAGTTCAGAGTTAGTGCTTTTAACCCCTGCAATATCCTGTTTGTGATGGAAAAAAAGTTGATGCATTTGAGATTTATCAGAGGTAGAAGTGACAGAATTTGGTAACTGATGGCATATAGAGCAAAAAGAAAAGGAACAGATCAGCCTTTTCTACCTGAGACTGGCCATCCCAGATTTACGGTTGGAAAACAAGAGGTGGAGGTGGGGGGCCAGTTTGGTTTTTAGTTTGAAGTGCCAGACGGAGGCAGAGTAGAAGATGTCTCTACTACCTGGCAGGCAGGAGAACAGTCTAGCCTGGAGATGTATAGGGGCATCCTCAGCCCGTAACTTCCCCAGCACAGTGGCCAGGGAGCCACATTTCAGGAACGGGCCAAGGAACATGAAAGAGACGGAGAGTGAACCAAGAGATAACAAGAAAGGAAGGAAAACTAGAAGAAAATGTTATCCTCAAGCCAAATCTAAAAGAAAAAATCAGTTTGAACTACTTCTCAAATAAATTATAAATATCCCCCTCTTTTTGTTATTTCTAAGAACTCTCATATATTGTAAAAGTAATGTTTATGAAATTTTCCCCAAAGCAGGAAAGAACATGTTCCTGAAAGATTCCCACCAATACTGTCTTGCAGAGGTGATAGTTCAGGGGAAAATCATTTTCCCTAAGCTGGCTGGGCATCCTGATACATTTCTTTAAAGCTCTAATAACCATACAGAAAAGTGTCAAATTGAGGATTTAAAGGCAACGGCCGTAGTCCCAGGAGAGGGTCTGGGAGTGATTCCTATGTACCTGGCATAATTCAGAAGCAGGAGAGCTGCACTCAACGGCAAGGAGAATTCTCCTGCACCACCTCGTATAAATCTACTGAGGGCTACCAGAAGGTTTATGCGAGCTGTGTGTCCAACACGTGTTGGAAAATCAGTCTCGTTATATTTTCTCTGTAAATCCTTCGAGGAGTCCTCAAGGTTTAAGGGGGACCTTCACATTTGGAATCGAGAAATGAGTATAGATTTTCTGAGACTGCCTAGGCTGTGCAATATGTAGTTCATACAATATATGTGGGAGGAAGAATATGTAGGTGCTGTCAGTCAATTGATAGATTCAGTCTCGAGGTGTTCCAACAGGGCCAGTTTCCCCAATTTACTCCCAAGGAAATAAAAAAGAAAAGACTCATTTTTCAAAGGGCCTGAGTTCTTTAAATGTGGCTGAGCAATCTGTGTTGCATATCCAGCGGATCTTGTGACCTAGAGAGATGGGACTGATGTTCTTGTTCAATTTATGGAATCAGTTTTGTAAACAACAACTAATATCTTCCATGTTAGCAAACCAGATTCCATATCTGAATACACAAAAGCTGAAAATTATGATTGGATCAAAGGGTAGAATCCAAACACTGTTTTCAGTGTTTAAACAGATATTTACAGGAACAGGAGCTCTAAAAATTGCATAAATAAAGTTGCAATATTACTAAAATATTTTGAAAAACAATTAAGAGTAATGTATACTGGTAATATTTAAATCAAGTCACTAGTTTCTTAATAGTTTTAATTTTAAATAAAATTTTATATTATATCCTATCAATAGATAAAAACGAATAATCATTTCTAAGCTTCTTTGAAATGTCTTAAATTCAATATTCCTCCATTCCATCAAGTTTTATCTCAAACATTAATTGCTCACTACCCTGATCATAACAAACACAGTCACCTTAAACAAACAAAAAATACTGATTATCTCAAAGATGTTCCAAATCAGAATTTGAGTCGAGATATTTTCTTCTAAGTTGATTTTTATTAAGTAAACTCTCCTCAAAATATTTCTAAATATTAGTCAATGAAAATCTGAATTTTAAAAAAAGTAGTGATTTTAAAATAATTGCATTAAATGCAAAGATTTCTTTTTTTTTTTTTTGCAGTTTTTGGCTGGGGCTCGGCTCGAACCCACCACCTCTGGCATATGGGGTCAGCACCCTACTCTTTTGAGCCGCAGGTGCCACCCCAAAAGGATTTTTTTTACCATTTAATATGAGAATCACATAGGTGGATATCACATACACATACCTGCATGACCCACAGCAGGGCTTTAAAGAACAGCTCTTTTCAAGTGTGTGAGCCTTTGTTTCTACAAATCCTCAAGTGGTTCAGAATAGTTAAATTCATTTCTATGGGGTGGAAAAGAGGGATTCTCTTACCACTTTAATACCTCAGAATAGTGACTCTGGCTTCATAATAGACACTACTTGAACAACAATGACAGGGTGCTCACTACTTAATGAGGTCGCCTGTCCCATTTTTCAACAGACCTAAGATTGTGAACATTTTTCTGTAGATACCTTACAAAAATCTGTTTCCCTGTGTGTTTCCTAATGTTCTCTTCTATGGCCTCCAACAGTCTTCCTCCATTTTCACTAGGGTGGTCACTAATCATTTGTCCTATGCTAAGATTTTATTTTTTGAGACAAAACTTTCCCTTTCCACCACTTTCCATATCGTGGTTTGGAAATTTCCTCATCATTTCCTGCTTTACTACCGATCATCTGTAACAGGACTACAACACAACTCTATGTTTAGGGTTTTATTTCTCATGAATTAAACACTCAGCTTCTATCAATATGAACATATATTACAAGGACATATAACTTGAACACACTATTGACATATATAAATCTTGCCTGTCTTTTAGAATAAAGAGTAGGGGAAATTTTTAATTATAACATATTAAAATTGTGAAATAATGTTTCATTTCACCATTCATCTTAGAGTAATTGAAAGAAATGGAAGAACTCAGAGTATTTGGGTGTACTGGGATGTTTACTGAGAGCATAATACAAGTTCAAGGTCTTCTTTTCTTTTCATAGGACCTATAGCCTGTTCCTTTCTGCACATTGGATCATTCTCTTTAAATGACAGGTAGCCAGCCCATACTTGTATTGACATGGTCAACAGCAAATAGAAACCGTGTTAAGCTGTTCCTAACTCCAAAGCTAGAGCCAATCCCAGCTTCCATTACCTGGCATAGGATACTTAATTTTATCCCAGGTCCGTACTCTTTGCTGGTATTATTAGAGATAACCAGGGTCACAGGGTTACATGACTAACAACTCCTTGTGGGTACCAGCTTTCCAAAAAGTTGTGGACAAGGCAGCTGGAGAAGGAAGCATTAGGCAGACAGGCACTCTGAGAGATGTAAAATCTTGGAAGCATGTGTCTGTCAGTGAAAACGCAGTATTAAATATAGAGACAAAGTTGATACCATCGTAAAATAGCATCCTGTTCAGCCTTTCCGAATCACACATTCAAGTCAAGGGAATTCCATATATTAGAATTCCATCTTACAGCCACTCATCAGCATACATTTATTTGCATTCACAGGATGAAATGTTGAATGTAGTACCAGATGCTATGAAGATCCTGGGTATCTTTCAAGTTCTCTACTTGAACCTTCCTCTCAGACGACTCAAGTTTGCTCTCACAAGTATAATGATCTCATTTACATACCCCCCAGGATGTCATTTTGAGAGTGAGAAAATACATTGTGTATTATTTTATATGCTATTATGTTTTGGCTTGTTTATCTTTTCATAGCCAGTGAATCATGAAAACAATGAATAGTTAAACAGGTGGCCTTTGTGGTCTTCAGTGAAAAGTGTGTAAAAGTGATTCACACTTAACAACACAGAAGGAATGAGGTCATGTTCCATCAAAGACAATATGCCTTCATAGGCACATACTCTTTTTTTCCCCAGAAAAATACTGTTTTAAGTTAACTTTAGTTATGTATTTATCTTACAGCTGGGGTCTCTCTGTCGATCCAGCTGGATTGCAGTGGAGTAATCACAGCTCACTGTAAATCTGGAACTCCTGGCATCAAGTTGTCCTCCTGCCTCAGCCTCCAGAGTGGCTAGGCTAGGACTAAAAGAACACATAACCACACCTGGATAATACACTTTAGTTTTTATAGAGACAAAGTCTTGCTTTGCAGCACAGCCTGGTCTTGTTATGTTACACTCCTGGCCTCAAGTGACCCCCCTACCGTGGCTTCCCAAAGTGCTGGGATTACAGGCATGAGCCACCATGCCCAGCTCTATTTATTTTCATTGACAAATAATAACTGTATATATTTATAAGATACAACATTATATTTTGAAATATATCCAAGTTATGAATTGGTTAGACTAAGCTAATTAATTTAAGCCTACCTCACATATGCATTTTTTCCCTTGGGGACATGCTTAAAACCTAGCTTCTTAGCAATTTTCAAGAATATATTGTTTTTAGCGATAGTCACAATATTGTACAATAGATACGATACGTTAATATTATTCCTCCTATCGAACTGAAATTTTGTGTCCTTTGAGCAAGTTCTCTTCAACCCCCATACTCATTCCCAATGATTGACTTTTATATTAATTGGATATCCAAATCAAGGAAAACATTATTATGTTGTAATTTTGAGTATCGGTGTCCTTATAGTTGGGTTTGGGAGAAAGTAGAGGTGATAAAATTTCAATGAGAAGTCTCCATTTCATGTCATGGATCCCAAATACTGTTATTCAACTCCGATAGCAAATGTTGTATTAAAAAACTGTTTTATCTGATTTCTGTCACATTCAAACATCAACTGATTTAACTTTGTTCCCCAAACTAAGTACTTCATTTTGTCCAAATAACACTTTCTAGATGTATATGTGATTGTGTGTGTATGTTTCCTTCAATCCAAAATTGTAATTCTAAGATGCTATCACTTTTATAAGTCATTAGGCCGAAAACAATTCCACATCAATTGTTCACATTTGGTATCAATTCATAATGCCATACACTTATGCATCCAGTATCTAATAGGATTTTCCAATATCCTAACAATGTTGGAGTTGAAATATGCATGATTTCAGAGGCTAGGATTTTTTAGACTCATTTTGATCTCTGCCTTCCTATAAATGTAATTTGAATTGCTTTTCATGGTTCTTGCTTGCAATTTTAACTCCTTTATCAATTTTAACATCAACAGTTTTATTTGCATTTTCCATTTGTAAATGACCTGGTTTTATTTTTTATTTGTTTAACTGATTGACATATCCCAGGATATTAAACAGATCCTTTTGTAAGACATCTGGAAGCTTCTTAGTTTTTTATAATGCATAAACAGGTTATAGGGATATCCCAACTTGAAAATTTGATTATCTCATAAAAGATTTGCCCATTTCTACTGTTATTTGCATATCTTCAGGTGTGACAGGCAATCTTCTGTTGTTTCAGTTTTTATCACAATATAATCCTTCTGAAGACATTTTAAAGTGACAATTCAAATTAAAATTTATTTAAAATTTAGCAATAAACAATGCTACTCGTGGTGAATAATTTCAACTGAAGTGAAAACTGAAGAAATGCCTTGCCTACATGGCTAAGTTCAACGTATAGTCAATAATAAACCACTCTTTGGATGACTGGCAACTGTCTTTTAAGTCAGATTTATGCATTACTTCAATAAATGTCTATTTATAGCCTAACACTGACAGACAGTAACCTTAGCAATGAGAGCACAGGATGAACAAAATAGATAAAAGCTTTACTGCCATTGAGCTTAGGTTCTTTAATTATAAGAGGCACTGAAATTTCAAAAATGATAAAATATGGAGAAATATGTGTCTCAGGAGAGAAAGAACTTATATATCTTAAGGTCCTTTCAGAGTTTCTAATTCAACTCTTTTTAATGCATTTAATTTTATTGAAATTTCTCCTAAAAAGACTACTTTGCATTTACATATGTTCCTTAAAATAATGTTTCTTCCATTATATAATTTCTAAAGCAAGCGAATACTGCAGTTCTATAAAACAAATGACATAAAACCCAGACTTTCTTCCTTTCTTCCTCCTTTATTTACCTTTATCTATAAAGAAAAATTAACAGAGAATTTATATAGGATATATTCTATTTATTTTCTCTGTACTCAGATACGGAGCAACAAATAAAGGTGTGGGGCAAGGGTACATAGGTATTCGTGATAATGGCACTGTGTAGAATTAAAACAACGCACACACCCAGCCCTCATCAAAGGGAGGAAATCTTCCAAAAACACTGTCCCACCCAGAATGCATTTAAATAGGCTGCTAAAAATTAACCACAATACAAACACATACAGAGATCTTTAAAATTTATATGTACGTATAGGTGTATGTATAACTCACATATATATTGTATGTTTTAATAGGTACGTATTTCAAAAGGTAATATAGGGATATATCATAGTTTTTTTTCCATGTGAATACTAATATCATAGGTTCCAAATGTAACAAGGAATCACTACTAATTGTATTTCAAACCAGCCAAGGGAGCATGTATTTTCATGTGTAAATGTGGACTTGATCTTTGATGTTCATGGAAAATGATTCATGGCCAGTGTCTACAATATGCCAGGGAGATGCTTTATATCTGGGGGTTGACACTTTATGTATTAAGCTATAATCAATACTATTTGCTGCATGCTCTGTCACTAAAATAAAACCATGGTTGTTCTGCAAATAAAGGTTTAAGTACTCACACTAACATTGCTGTTTTGAAATGTAGTAACCCTGTCTGTCCCTTAACAACTTTATTACCAGGTATAAAAATTAACTGAGGGTTTAAAAGTCTTTAAATGTTGATATCTAGAAGGTGTAACCAGAACCTGCATAATTGGTTTTTATGCAAAAAAAAAAAATATTGTCCTATATTGTAGGAGGGATACTGAACTCAGTTTTCTTATCTGTAAAATGGAAATCACAGTTTTCAGCTCACAGGGTCATTAGCAAAATTAAATTAGATAATGTGTATAAAGGACACAGAATTTGGGGGCTGCAACTAAACTTGGAAAATGGTAAGACAATTTGAAGTTGAGTATTGTCTCCCACAATTGGATTAGTGTTAACCTTTAATTTTAACAGCTTTTGTTAGTGCTCATAACACTAAGAAATCATTTTTCTCATTCCACTGTCTCAGATACTAGAAGCGACGCCAAACATTTTGCAGGATTGAAAGATGACAGTGCTGGAGCCCATTGAGGCAACTGGTTTCCCTGCTTAGCCCCTCTCATCTTAGATCCATCTACCATACTGAGAAATACCCAAATTATAAATCTGAAAACTTCTCAGTACCTACAATGCGGCATACAAAACCATTCACCAACTGATGCACCCCAACTTTAACCCTGCTCCATTCCCCACCCATGAGACTGTACTCTAATTATACCCCTAAAATAGCCCTTACGACATTGCATGATAGTAAATGAGGTGATTAACCCCACCTAGACTGTGCACAGAAGGATGTACCTCAAAGTATAAGGTTTGGCTGGGGGCAAGTCAATCAGTGTATGCCCTTCCGCATCCTCCACGGTAATGAAACGTGAAAGGAGTTTCAGCTGTCAGCAACTTTCACAGACCTCTTGGGTTATCAGTAAAATGAACATTTTGAAATTAGACTTTAAGGATGTTCATAAAAGAGAAGCAAAGTATGGTGACTCCAGCTCCTGCAAAGCTCTCCATCACCAACTATGTCCAGGGCAGCCACACTCTCTGTACCAAGCAAAAGACACACCTCATTGAACTTCTTGGATCTTATTTCTTTCTGTATGTGTGATGACTTACACAGTGCCCATTACTTATCAGGGAACATTTACTTGCCTGTTAAACAATTCCTTCCTTTCTCCCTTCCTCCCCCACCCCTACAAATTTATACACATGCAGACCTTTTAAGCTAAAGCTACCTCTCTATTACTTTGAACAAGTGAAAAACACAGATTCCTATAGGAAACAGGTGAAAAGTGAATAAAGCAGGCTTGGTAGGTACTGAACTAAGCTGGAGAGAACATATTCCAAAAAAGTTATTATCACTGCTCCTCAGCTCCAGCCCACTATTGTTGAATGAAAATGGCAACTGAGTGTGGCCTCCCTTCTTTTTTTTCATGAAAAGTCAGAAATTCAGAATATTTTGTCAAGTAGTCTGGTTTTTCAACGTTGGCAATTAGGTTGGTTTTGTTTTTGTTTTCATTTTAATTTTCTTGTAAAGTACTGTGCAGGTCAAGCAGAATAAACCTACAGGGAAGCAGTTTGAACCTTTGCTACAGAATTCTAAAGCTCGGCCGTCTCCTGAAATCATGACTGTACACATACCGAGCATGAAAAATCCATTGCTCTTTCCAAAAGACTAAGATGCTATTTGGAAGCACCCAGGCCGCTCGTGGGTGTTCTTTCCTTGCTAGGCAAGAATTTCGGATAGTGCTTGCCTCATAAAATTATGGCTTTCTTTTTAATCAGCAAGAAAGAATTTCTGTGCTGTAAAAACTTATTAAGAGAATTTGATTGCAAATTGAATGTGGTCCAGCACCTCTCCAAAGCTCATTTAAGATATTTGATATTTGAGAGAAAAAACTTAAATGGGCACGTTAACTGTCCATTTACCTGCACTGTTCCAAATTGCATCCCTGTAGTTTCAGATCATCAGAAAATAATGGCTTGGACCACATTATCTTAGACAATCAAAGACATGGCTTCTGAGCTATGACTCAATACCATGTCCTTTGATCTTACAGAAAGCTAATATAAAAAATCATCATGTTTAAGAGCGTATTTGGTACCTTTTAGAAAACTGGCTGAAGGTACATTCTACTGTGTGACTTAGCCCACTTTATATTGGAACACATGATAAATTCCAGGAAAAATATTTCCAGGAAAGAATGTTTATCCTCACAGATGCATCTATAGAGGATGCCTTAATGGGAAACCATTTCTTTTTCTTAGTTGCCAGGCCAAACTTCAAAAAAAAAAAAAATGACATCAAGTGAAGATAAGAATCCCAGGTTTATTTCAGAGTTTTCGAAATCCTTATAGATCCCTCATTTACTAAGGTTAATGCTGCCCTCAGGGTTTAGATAAGTGAAAATAATTCAGTATTAATTGTTTTTATTCTAGTGATATGATTCTGAGTGATCACCCATTTTTTAATTTATTTATTCAATTTTCTATACTATTGATCTACTTTTATATTTATAAAAAACATTTTTAAGAAATAAAGAGAATTCTATCAATTTTAATAGCTTTTGGTAGGTATCTATTCCCAAAATATCTTCCTCATCACTTACAGCTAGACCGGAAATTTTAACTGGAGGAGGTCATTATTTGTGTCCTAAATGTATATTGCAATTCCAGAATTCCCTGTCATCTACCTGCTTAACAAATGTTTATCAAGAATCTGGGTGCCTGGCATGGACCTAGGCATAGGAGATAGAGTGGTGACGAAGTTAAGACATCTTCCCTCCCCTTTAGGGGCTCACGATCTCATGAGGAGCAGGTAAAATCCCACGGTGGTGCGTGTTGTGGCAGGAGCACAGGGCAGGCCACCTACCCTATACTGGGGAAGAGAGGGGGCTTCTCGGAGAATGCCCAAGACACGAAGGTCTCAGGCAACAGTAAGAGAGGGGAAGGCTTTCAGGAAGGGATCTGTAGACACCACAGAGCTGTCTATTCCACTGTTGCTTCCTGAGTGCTTTGCTCGGTACTTGGCTCATGGAAGACACTCAGAGCTTTTAAATAAATGAGCGATGGAAAAGCATGTGCAGAGCCTGAGAGTCAGGTAGAAATAAGAGGTCCTTTGAGGGAACCAAAAAGGGTTTGGTTTGACTGAACTGGAGAGTACAAGGTGGGGTTCAAGGGGCAAAATGAGGCTAGAGAGGCAGCCAGAGGCCAGCTGTGAACGGTCCTTGGGCATTATTGAACTAACTTGCACTTTATCCTAAGAGAAAAGAGAAATCATACGTGCTTAATTTTTCTTTAAAAACAACTCAAACCCTTTTTCTCTAATTTACACCTAAGAACTTAACCTTTAGTTAGCTAGAGTCTCTTGGTAACTTGATAAAGATAGAATGTCAACAAATTCTCCAAGGTGACACTGCTGATCACACAAATGACCCCTCTTTGGTAAATTGCATCTGGGCTAGGAAAGGCTATAAATGAACCGTAAAACCTGATTTCATAGCTTTGGGCTTCCCTGTGAGCAGATGTGGCAAGACATATCTACCTATGAAATCGCTGTAAGAAACACCACATTCAAGGCTGTTAAGCAGACAACTTCCCGTAGCTGAACTGCTGGTCTGTGGCTAGGACCCCTGAGGACGAAGGTCTGCTGCTGGGGTGAGCTGTGGCTCCTCGCCACTGTCATTTTGTGTAGACAGGCACTGGGAATGGACACAGTCTCTTGTGAGTCTGAATATTTAGTTGAGCCTACAAAGAACCACTGATGGGCACTGTGTCACTGAAAGGTTTTAAGTAGATGAGTTAAAGCAAATAGATTGGTTTTTACAGGCTCTCTTTACCTATTGAAGGCAATTGCCTACAGGACAGGCTCCTCAAATGATACATAAACTAGAATTAATAACAGCCTTGCTGGGAAAAGATAGAAACCTATAAAAAAGAGGAAAAATAAACACATCTTTCTTTTACGTTTTACCTATACCTAGAGGCTCTCAGCTTATCAAGTGTGAATTAAAGGAATGCAAACCGCTTTCCATATCTTTTTTTTTATTTTTATTAAATCATAATTGTGTACATTGGTGCAATCTTGGGGCACAATGTGCTGACTTCATATACAATCTGAAATATTTTCATTGAACTGTTTAACATAGCCTTCATGGCCTTTGGTGTGTGGTTTATCCACCACTTAATGGAGCAAACGTTAAACTGGCAAATAAGAACCACCAGAGGGACAGGGACCAACACTAATGAGGACCACCAAGCCATTTTGTTAACAGTCAGCAAATACCAAAATGGGTCAGGTGTGAATACGGTCTCACTTCTCACTCGCTTGACTAGCTGTGTGACCTTCAGCAAGTACCTAGTCTTCTCTGAGCCTCAGAGTCCTAGGTAGAAAAAACAAAGGGCTCAGGGGCGGCACCTGTGGCTCAAAGGAGTAGGGCGACAGTCCCATATGCTGGAGGTGGTGGGTTCAAACCCAGCCCCGGCCAAAACCAAAAACAAACAAACAAAAAAACCCCAAAGGGCTCAGACTTAATGCTCTTTGAAAGAGTCTGACTCAAAGATTCTGAGCCCTGTTATCTGAGTACTATACTAAACTCTAACATCCCTCCCTTCCCACCCAACAAGATGTTCAAAATCAAGTCAATATTAAGTGCCTGGAACAGAAAAATCAAGGATTGGGAGTGAACTGCTGGAGTCAGTCTCCAGCCCAAGGTGGAACTGAAGACTCCACTGTTTCTCTGCAAACAAACTTCACCTTGTGTTAAGAAGGTAATCACCGTGTTACTAAAACTTTATCACATGCTTCAGACCCTTTGAGTGGCTGGTGCTATGATGCGCTCCGATAGGCCAGTCTCATTGGAAATCACCCAAGACAGCCTGAAGTTCCTGCCACATCTGCCCACCATAAACTCACAGTGGGATGGCCACTGATCGACAGAATTAGTACAGATAATTGAGTACCCCTGTGCTCTTTGATGTCTTGCAATAAGACATAAAAATTCAGTTATCATTTAAGCCTAAAATCTAAAACAAAATAATGTGAAATGAAAGCAATAATTTCATGAAATTCTGGCCCTTTCATACCTTGAGGGGACACTAAAATGTATTGACATATGGTTATATGACATTAAGAATGCAGGAGAAAAATCTCTATTTTTACAAAAAGTTTTGAAGTAGAAAATTTTAGTGAAAAGAATGGCGTGTACTTCTAGGAAATCTCATCATGATCTCAGCGTAATAGCCATTTGCAAAAAGAGCCCTGAACGGAGTCCATGCCAGGGAGCAGTATTGGAAAACGGCCCACTCCGAGGACTTCCTGGAATTCCTCCCTCTGTGTCAGCTGCCTGCCTGGCACAAGGTGGGCACCACGCGGCGGCACCGTGTCTTAAAGAGCACCAGGAAATGGAAGGGCTCATCCTGGGCTGACAAGCTTTGTGAGTTACGACCCGAACCTTGAAACAGCAAGAAGACAACAATTCACATTATCTAATCGCAAGCCAAACCTTTTTATTTTTTAATGTACAATTAAAAGTGACTGTTTAGAAAAGAAAAATTTAGGTAATCAGGAAAGTACTGTTCCACTGCCACCCTTACGCACAGGGAGCTCAGGTGTGTACAGAAGAAACGACATAGCCTCTGCCTGGGGGACCCTGTCCAGCCGTTTCCAAGCTGCACGCCATAGAATCTCGGCATTTCTCAGCGGGAATTACATAATTGTCTGATTGAAATTTTCTTTTCAAAATATTGTTTAATGAATTGGTTTAATTCCTTATTTTAAACAATTGTTTATCTATTGCTAAAGAACTGTGATTTTGGAGACCACAAAGACATTGATTTTTGCTGCCAAATAACTTCTTGTGGAGGTCACTGTGCTTATTTTTAAATTTATAAACGAATCAGTGATTAGAGAGGGGGTTGTGTGCTTACTGTTATGACTAAGCAATTTTGCTCAGGTAAAATTCTACAAGCAAGTATTGTTGAAGGACTCTTCTGTTTACCAGGGCGATTCAGAATATTTTCACTATAATGTATCCAAAGCGGTACATCCAAATGAATTGGATGTTGAGACCAAAAGTTTATGTGACTATTATCCCTCTGTTTTCATTTCGAACCTCATAATTCATCAAAATATCCTTGATCTTTGACTACTTTATATATATAAGTTAACGGAAATGTGTAAATTAAACAAATATGATAAAGTTTTGTATATTTGCTGATTTTCGTTTTTACAAAATTTCATATGTATGTGATAGTTTTAAAACACCAATTTAGGTCACTTCTTAAATAGCAAAAAGAAGGTAATCTTAAGTAGAAATTAGAAACTTCTGTGCTTTATATAGAAGATGAAAGTTATGCTATACCTTAACATTTTGCAAAAAACATTTTGCCAACTTTCAATTACGCTTATGCAGAAGATCCCATACGAAGGTAAGAACAACCCAACACACTTCACAGAGCAGAAATTATTTTGTGGAAACTTTCTACTATGTGAACAACTGTGCGCATGAGGATAGCACACGCCTCTTATCTCTAGGAATCAGAAATGGAAAATTTTTTTTGAGCTTATAATCTAAATTTGTACTTTGTGCTAGAGAAAATTCCACTTGAATTTTCCCATACATTTGAGAAAAGGAATTAACAATTTTGAGTTACTACTACACATTAAATAATAGATTAAATTTTTTTTTTAATTTATAATTATGGCTTGTGAAATTGAGAAAAATGAAGATTGGGCAAGGAGAGAACAGAGAAAGTGAAACTATATTCAATGCAAGTGGGAAGGGAAACCTGCCAATTGTAATATATAAAATGACTGATGATGCCTTCACCATCTTCATCTAGTTGTTATAACGGGAGCATCTAAGTGCTTTGTGCCATTAGTCACTACTGTATCGCAGTTTCGTTCTTACATTTTTAAATACCTTTTATATTTGAGATTTATGCCTACAGAATAACTAGAAAAACCATATATGTTTTTCACAGTTTCCAGAAGGAGACAGAACTCAGCTAAGTAAACTTATTTTTTTTTTAAATCCAGTTCCGTAATGGTGTCATGGGACACGTGGGTTTCCAGTAAAACCTACTCCTGTAACTAACCACGCTTTCCACGCACGGACTCCTTCCCGGGCTGTGCTGCTTTCTTAAGCTATATCATGGTGGAATTGTATCCTTTGTAATGTTTTGGAGAAAGCTGAGGGTGGCGCCTGCACAATTTGATTTGGTGTAAAAATACACACCAAATCTGATTTCTGTTACATTAAGGTATTCTCTGACAAAATATACAGAACAAGAAATGAAGTGGATAGGGTTTTAGAAAAATCTTAGGAGCTTGTTTCCCCGAATACCTGACCACTAATTTAAAAAAATGGATCAAAACTCACATTAATTGAATATTTAATAGATGATTTAATGGTCAAGTTAAGATACATTTTAACTGCTAAATATAAAAATGATTTGTGTTTGCTTACTGGAAATATTTGTAATACCAGCCAACATATATAATAAACTAATATTTAAAGCAAATTTACTGTAGAAGAAATGAAATGACTATTTTCAATTCATAAACATACTGCATTCATCAAACTATATTTTTGACTAATAGTTGGCTTTTATAATATGAATATTGCAACAGTGGATATCCATTAAAAGTAGAAATAGTTTAATCCATTTTTTAAAATCTGTAATATATTTTCCTTTAAAATGAACCACTGGAAATAGAAAAATGGTAATATTCTCTTAGGGCAGGGCCCAAATTTAGTTAGAGTAAAATATGTCTTTTTTCATAAATAAATGAGCTTACTCTCTTGTAAATTCCATCCTCTACGTGATACCCAATGAAACAGTGAGATTTACAGAAAAGAATCTAGGGTTGGTAAATAGAAGCATACAATTTATGTGAATGCCATTTTCTAAGAAGTCATTATCACCATAGTAAAGCTACATGTGCCATGAACCGTAGTTTTACCTTCAATGAAATGGGCAAAGAATCCCTTCATTCGATGTCTGTGATGAGATGTAAAAAAAAGGCTACAGATTTTTTGAAAAGTAAAGTGTCGTGTAAGTACCAGGAAAGTCATGGTAATCATTTGAAAAAACCAAATTTTTTTTCATATCTGAAAGAAATGTTAAAATTGATATTTTGGTGTCCTGAAATTGCCATTGCTTCACAGTACATTTTGAATAGATTTTAGCTAATTTAGAAAGCTCAAATATGAGATCCCTAGAAAATTCTAAAAACTCCCTTGCATCTCTTACCATTACATGCAAACACTTGATAGTAACTGACTGTTACTCCCACCTGGAGAGTCTCTGGCCTTTCTACCACGCTGGGGGAGTGGAAGGACCTGTTAAAACCTTTCATTCTCTTCTGCTAGAGTCCTGGACTCCCGGTAATCTGTATGTTACTGATCCACACAGCTGAGTGGGCAACTCTGTCCTGGGCAACAGAAACTTTGCCATTGCCTTCTGCAACACTGTTTCATAGTTCAAGGTATGTCATCTGCCCAATCTCAGCAGTTTGAAAGAAACATAAATCAATGGCAAAGGAGAAGTAGGTGATGTAATGATTCTAGAAAAGTAGATGGCTCGAAGAAATGGATCATGATGTTTAACCTTTAAAATTATTCATTGGATATTAATATAAACAGATGGAAAAAGCACATTTCAACGTTACCCTGCTTTGCTAAAGTTCTATTCATTAAATCAAGAGTTTTTTTTAAATGGTAAAAGGAAATAATATATCCTATTCCTGGAAAATGTCTAAGAGCAAATACTTAATAAGCCTGGTTTTATGTCATGTTTCAGTTAAGGATGTTTGTAAAGAAGGAGGTCAATAATGTCTACATAAATCCAAAATAGGGAACCCACACTTGTCAGCCAATGGCAAATGATACAAATGTACTCAAAGGAAATAAGAAATATGAAATATTAGTGTATACAAGTTGGGGGAAAAAATTAGGAACTATGATTGAAATAATGACCAAATGTCAAGGAGAAATAACTTCACGTTGGCATGAAAAACCACAGCAACTCAGAGGTGTTACTAACAAAATTTGAACTCTGATGATCCTAAAAGATATTGTTTGTTCTAAAAGCAGGGAGGCAAAATTTACCCCCTTTTAAATAATATGAACAACATTTCTTTCTCCTTGTGAGATGTGAAACACTAATGTTTCATCCAAATAATCTAGATTCGTGAAAGTAGAAAAAAATTCATAAGCCAATAAAAGCTTAGAAAAATGATGACCGCTTTACGAAAACTAAACAGAAAGATACTCCGGCAAAATTTGGACACGTGGCTTCTTTGTATTTCCAGTTTTAATCACACTCTGCTTTGCACTAAAAATGCTTCACTTCTCCAGAAATAACTTTTCATGGCTCTCTTTATCTTTAAGGAAAAAGCTGCACACCAGAACCTTCATTCTAGGGGTTTCACCTGTGGATCCAGTGTGACGCGTCCTCATTTCCTCTGCCCTGCCCATGTCAGACACATCCCCGTTTCCTGAGCAAGCCATGTTGGCCTGTCTGTGTCTGTCCTCACCTCACTCCCTTGCCCCAAATGCTCTTTTTTGACCAAGCACTTTCCAACTTGTGTCCTTTGGGTCCTCCCAGAAGCAGATGTTAAATGAAGTTAGAAATGTTAAAAGTTTATTGGGAAGCAACACCTGTGAAAGAAAAAGGGCAAAAGCAGGATTGGATCATAGAAACTCTATTCACCAAGCAGATACGACAAGGGCTTGTTGGGGGCTCAGTAAACGATACCGTAGAGCAGGGGTTCTCAACCCACAGGAACTGTATTAGAGGGCCTGTATTAGGAGGGTTGAGAACCACTGCCCTAGACAATGACTTGGATCTGTTGAGTATTTTAGGTATTTTTGTTTGGGTTTTGCTTCTAAGATGAGGGTACAAATGATTAGGTTACGATCTTTGTATTTGCTACATAAGATCCTTGTTGTAGCTGTGCACCTCGCCCAGGAGGTGAGCCATGTACCCTTACATTGTGCCCATTAGGTGAGAGCAACTCCCTCTTCCCTTCTCCTCCTCTTTCCTCCCCACCACTCAAGTTTAATTGTGTTTTTCAATCGTGTGGGCATGTATTAGTTTGTCTACTGACCTCATACTATATTTGAATACACTGGATACTTGCTTTTCCATTCTTGTGATACTTTACTAAACAGAATCTTCTCCAACTCTCTCCAGGGTAATACAAAAATATGCAGAGTCTCCATCTTTCAATGGCTGAATAGTATTCTATGGAACACATATACCATAGTTTCCTGCTGAGTACTTTGAACTAAAGCAGGGGTCCTCAAACTACGGCCCACGGGGCACATGCGTTGGTGTGAATTGTATTTGTTCCCATTTTGTTTTTTACTTCAAAATAAGATATGTGCAGTGTGCATAGGAATTTGTTCATAGTTTTCTTTTTTAAACTATAGTCCAGCCCTCCAACGGTCTGAGGGACAGTGAATTGGCCCCCTGTTTAAAAAGTTTGAGGACTCCTGAACTAAAGAATCATCCTCTGCACCAAAGTCTCTCTGACTTTCTCCCAGCCCCTAGTCTCTCACCCCTCTGACAATCTGAAAGCCTTGAGTAGGTCTTTCTCTGAAGTTCTGTCTGACTAAGTCCCTCCAGAAGGAATGCAATTGTCTTTGGCTCCCTCCTTATAATCTTCCAGGAAAAAAAGACTAGAGTTGACTCCACACGTGGAGAGCAGATCAATTTTGTCCCAGGCTGTTGATGTTCCTTCTGCTTACTAAAAATCATTTTCTCTTTCTCTAAAAGTGCCTGAAAGCCTCACTTCCCTCTCTCCTATAAAGAGTATATAAATTTCTTCATCTCATTAAGAATGCCTCCATGCATGCAATATGCTTTTTCTCCTGTTAATCTTTCCATTGTCAATTTATGTCATCAGACTCAATTATGAAACCTCAGAGGGAAGAGAATTCTTTTGCCCCCACAGTCTCTATCAGCCTAATGGAACTCAAGAACAAAGACTCCTATTAAAGGAGGTCTATGTTGGCAGGAAATGGCCAGGTCTTTGTATTGCCACCTTGCTCATTAGTTGTCCCAAGAAGAGTTAGGCCCCTGCTCCAATGCTGGAACAGATCCTGAATACACTAACCATTACAGGATGTCTGCTAGTCATACTCGTCATAGCTTGGTAAGTAGCCCTTTCCTGAAGAGGGATCTCAGCAGTGCATCTCTCCATGTCTGCCACATGACTATCCTCTAGAAGAGAATGTCTACTTCTGTGGGAGCTTCTACTTCTAAAAATCATCCCCTCTAAAAATCATCCCCAGGCAATCAATGGCTCTCTAAGCTTCCACAGCAATGTGAACTTTAATATGTCATAGCACACTGTATCCTTATTTTTACAGCTCTGCCTTTTGGAAGGTAGAAACCATACCATAGTCTTCTCCAATTTCTGCTGCACAGCTTGGGAAACAGAGCATCTAAAATATAATATATCCAAAGGAGGGAGAAAGAATCAATGGACAAATGGATAGACTCACCAGTGGATGGCCAATCAGATTATTCTGGACAGTCCCTGATATTTAGTAGTTGTTGTCTCCTACTCTGATACAGAGGTGCTAAGGGCTATGCCTCATATATGCCAAGGGCTATACCTCATATAGCTAAGGGCTATACCTCATATAAAAAGTTCTCAAAAAATAATTTTAACATACTTTAAAACTAATGGGCTATTAGATGTCAAGGATAAAATGTATCCAAGAATACGATGCTCTAAGCTACTGTTTAAGGATTGTGTTCCCAGCTCCCAGCTTTTTGTTCTTTGTTTCTGTTTTCCTTAGCCTTTCTCTGCCTGTAAAGCCAACCAGCTCTGCCCAGCTTATTGTAATATTCATTTTATTTTATATGAGACATTGCCCAATTCTAGAATCACAAATAAAAGCCAACTATGCCTTTAAACTAAATTTGTTGTAATTAGTTTTGTCTCTTTAAAGAGAGACATGGGGTCTCACTTTGTTGCCCAGGCTGCAGTGCAATAGTTATTACAGGCATGATCCCAGCACACTACTGCCTTGAACTCCTGGGTTCAAGGGATTCTCCTGCCTCAGCCTCCCACACAGCTGAGACTATTGACAGGAGCCACTGTAACCAACCAAATTTGTCTTTTGACACTATGTTTTAAAATCTATAGAACCATTTTATTATATGTAGTATATTAACTGAAAAATTAAATTAAAAAAGAATTATGTTCCCAATCATAAATCCAATTACAACCATGAATAGATTGCATGAACCTATCTGTGTATCTCTTCCCATCCATTATTCTCACTTCCAGTTTTTATTTCAATTTATAGATTGGAATAGAGCCCATCTAATTTTTTAAATGCCAACGAGTACTGTGTTTATTCTGAGTTATAAAATAATAGTAGTTTAAGTTGTAAATGTTAGAGTTTTCTTTTATAACCATTTTGGGCAGGGATTAGTAGTTTGGTAACATCCACTCTTCATTTAATCAGCCAACAACTATTCCTCTATGCCAGGCCTGATTTTAGGCTTCTAGAAAGGAAAGATGAAAGTGAACAAATAAGACAAGACACTCTTTTTCTAACGGAGAGGACAGAACTGCAGACGATTTACTACACGGCCTGGGAAGTACTTTGATTAGAAGATGGAGCACAAAGAGAGAGGCAAATGTGCAGCATCTAAGAAAGGGAGTTTCCAGTTAGTTGGAGGTTACTCATTTGGTTTCATCTCCCCATGCACTTTTAAAAGGGGAGAGAGACAGAAACAGAAAGGCCTCAGAGTGTCTAGAATCCTTTTCCCTAAGGCAGTGGTTCTTGGCAGGGTTGGTACTGCCCCCTAGGGGGAGACTTTGAAAACTGCCTAGGTGAGGGACATTGGGGTTTCCCAAGGATGGTGGAGACTCTGATGGGCATTTAGTGGACAGCACCAGAGTTGGCAGATGTCCGCATACTCAGGAATGTCCTTCGGGATGAATAATTATTCTGCTGTTTCAATTCACCTGGACAGTCACAAAAGGGGAAGCCCTGATTATCATTTTTCAAACCAAGAACTTAACTTTGTTTTACCTAACTTTGTTTTGGTTTACTATAGACCCATAGGAATCTTTTGCAGCTTTTAATGTACGTTGAATTTTCTAGGAAGGTTGCTACCTTGTATGCTAAGTGAGGGCCGTATTTTGCTGCTGTTACCTAGAAATTTATCAAGAAAATGCACTCCAGGGCCCACGCCACTGACGGCACCATCACATGTGCCGAGAGCTCACAGCAGCCCACTGTGGTCTTCACAGCCATGCACAGGTCTGTCAGCATTTTGTCCTTTAGTATAGTCTTTCCGAGGTTTCACACATGATATTTTATTATAAATCACTTAGTGTTCATTTTTTCCTTTAAATGGTATATACAAAATAATGTCAGTAAATAGGTTCTATTGCTTAGAAACTTCATTTTAGGATTATACAAAAGGCTTTACAAAATATTGGTGAGGACCGAGGAAGTTAAGAACCATTACGATTACATTTTCTAAAATTTCAAGAATGACCTCATTGTGATGAGAAGAAGCCCAAGAGGCTGGACAAGTGCCCTCACAGACCATGTTCTTGTGAATAGGCAGCTGCCCAGGGGCACTTTGACATTGCCCCCAGATTGGCAGGGCAGCCAAGTGGTAGGACCGCTGTTCCCCCTAGAGATCTAAATAAAGGGCCCATGCTCATCTGCAGCAAGTACAAGAAGAAAGTAGCAACTTCTCTTTAAACTATCTTTGTTTCTTGTAGCTTCTTCTCGGGGTGTTAAAAATGAAGTACTCTTTTTTGTTTTTTGCCTGAAAATACCTGTCAGCGTTAATTCTTCATGGAGACGCTCTTCTAGACAGATAAATTGTTCCTGAACTTCATAGATAAAGTTCAAGAAATGTCCCTGGATTAACAGATTAGAAGAAAACTATCAGAAAACTATCATCTTTATAATGGCTGTTTGCATTCTCTTCCTGGCTACAAACTGTTGACATGTGACTTGGCGTTTCTTCCATTCTTCCTTGGACCAGAGGTCTTCGATCCATGTCTGTCACTGTCATTATTACTCATCTGTTCTCTCAGGCAACAAACATTTAATGAGCAACCATCATGCGCCACGTGGTACCCTCGCTGCTAGGAGCACAAGATATTAATAAGTTTCAACTGTTGCTATCAAGAGTTCAGAGAGGTGGGAAAGAAAGACCAGAAGCAGAGGGTAAAGTAATATACATTATTTTAGAAGGATATACAGGTAATGGAGAAAGTATTATAATTGAAAATGTCAGTATCTACTACTGAACCTCAGAGACAGTAAATGCTTAAAGAGATCTTTTGAAATTATTCAAATTGTTTCAAGACTGAAAATTGGACAGATAACCTGAAAAGTTAGAATGAAAAGATAAAGCTCCAGCCAGCGAGATGATTGACATTCTGATGGAAGCGGTGGGATATTCCACGGGCACAGGGACAAACAGATAATTTTTCCCACCTCTCCCATTTCTCTAACAACTGCCGTGTGCTAGACAGTGTGCTGTTTGCTGAGAACCCAAAGCTGGATTTTCCCTCAAGTGGTACAGTATCCTCATTTTACCAAAATCGTTTCCAGAAGGAGGAACACATATCCACATGGGCTGGTGGAGCTAATGTCACACAGAGGCCCAGGCTCAGCAAGCCGTGAGAGGGTGTGGGGAGGAGGCCAGGCAGGTCACAGGTAACTGAGTTAGCAGCATGAAAGCCTCTGCTTAAGGGAGGTCAGGAATGAGCCAGAAGTCCAGGGAGAGGCTAAGAAGTCCGAATTCAGGATGTGGATCCAAATACTGAGGAAACAGCGTCTGAGGCAGCAGCAACTTAAACACTTCTGCGGAGAAAGTGCAGCTGAATAGGAAGCAAGAGGAGTTTCAGGCAAGGCTGGGGTCTCCCTACAAGTATCGATCGGAAAGCAGATTATGGCAAAGTGAAGAGTGGAGAGCAAAGTCATAAACCACCAAGAAAGAGAATCTTCTGGGGGGTTGCGAACTACGTTCATTCATATGTCTATTTTTAATTTTTGTGTGCGTTTTCTGTGTATACCCCACATGATTCTGGATGATGTCTCTTAGACAACACAAATTTCAGTGTTTATTCAAGACTATGTCTGGTTGCTAAAGAAGAGCAATCAGCTGATTTTCTTTGTCACTTCCTTTTACTAATTAGGAGTTGGCTGAATCTTCAGTACGAACTACTCCACTGTCCGTCCATTCATCCACCCACTCAATAAACCCTTATTACCAGCTACTAGGTAAAGGACCATCTTCTGCAATGGGAGGAAAAAAGATAAATAGACCTGATCCCTGTCCTTGAGGGGTCAGTGTTTGGAGGCTAGTCTCAGCTCGGGAGAACAATAGCGCAAAATACATCGCTTTCAGCAGCAGAATCTAGATCACTTTTTCTTTGTCAATAAATTTAAATGGGTGTACAGACAATAATCAATAAAGTGGTGCCTGTGCAACTGTTGCCAAGGAAATATTTAAGTCTATTCCTTGATCCTGCTACCTCTGGGTAGAGCCAGGTTGGCATTCTGATTGTTCGTGAGGAAGGAAAAAAAAGATGAAATACTTCAGCTTTTCCTATACCAAGATGAAAATCATCAATCTCAATCTCTGCGGAAGATGAAACTACTTTTGGCAAAGAGCACCGAACTCTATCAGGCATTCTAATGCAACCTTTAAGATGATACGGAGAGGGCAGAAACAGTAGGGAAGTTCAGAAGAATTTATATGGGCAAAAGGGAAATGATGAAATTTATCCAGCAATTTTATAAGGAGCTAAAAATAAGATGAGACATATATTAAGCCCAAATGACTACAGTGCACTTTGAGACGTCTGTAATAACGTATTCTGGATGCTAAATAATTTATTAGCTTATCATCTATAGATGCATCTTCATCTAACATACAAATACCTTGATATTTAAATACAATTTTTCTATAGGGTATCTCAAATTAATCTATGAAAATAAAGTTTTTTTATTCTTTACTAAATCATAGCTGTGGACATTAATGCATTTATGAGATACAATGTGTTGAAAGACATTGGCACCAGAGTGTTTATTGCAGCCCAATTCATAAAAATAAAGTTTTAAACGTCTTTCTCCCTGCCCACAGCACCCCTAGCCTTTACCCCTTTCAACTAATACATATTTGCCAAATCTTTTATATTCCTAGCATTTACCAGTTGGCATTTCCACTTCCCAGAAGCAAAACTTTTTATTTTTTAACCACTAAAACTTATAATTATATAAATGTATAGTCTAACTAAAAGTATTCATATTAATTACATCTTTAGTGGAATAGCACATAATAGTTATTCCCTTTATGCTTTGTAGAGGTTAGATATTCAATAGTTGTCAATTGATTTCCTCTGGAGGATGTTTTTCCTGCTGTTTTGCCAAATATCTAAGGTTTTGCTACCTTGTAATCCCCAACCTGGGTAATACATATGTCTGTAAATGTCAAATAGAAGGCATTTGATAAATATCTGATAGATTAAAAACTAGCAAAGGAGAATTATAGATGATGAGGAAGCAATGTCACAGAGTGATGAATGACCACAATTCTGAAACCAGATTGGCTGGGTTTGATCTCTGGCTCTGTCACATCCTGGCAGTGAGACCCTGGACAAGTCACCTGACTTCTTTACACCTGTTTTCTCATCAGTACTATGGGTGCAACATTACTACCTATTCCCATAGGAGTGCTGCCTGGATTAAATGAGTTGAGGTATATGAGACACTCAGAATATGTCATATAAGTGTTGGCTGTTACTGTGGTCATCATTATTGGTGTTGTTATTCTGGAAGGCTGAGGGTTAGTAAAGGAAGGTTGTAACACAACGAGATTCAAAGAGCATGCATGTGTTATGAAGACAAGAAATTAAAAAGATACAGGTCCCTGATGCCCAGGTTCCTCGTTCAGCATTTCTCAGATGATTCTGGGGAGGAAGAAAAGGGGATAGGTGGTTTCACTGGTCACGGGAAACAACCACTTGTCCCCACCCCAATGTTGTCGTTGACTAAATCTTATTCATCTTCTAGGTCTCAGTTTAGGTATCTTCTCTTCCAAGAAGCCTTCTTGACCCCCCAAAACTGGGTTAAGTGCCTCTCTGCTGTGTTCCCACAGTGTCTGCAGTGGCATCTAGCACACTGTCATGGTTAACATGATGCTAGTTTGTATTCCCAATTGGACAGTTCCAATCTCTTGTCTGAAATACTCTCAACTTTTGGATCAATGCATAGAGGTGGAGAGTGCTTCACAGAGACTTATTTAAAGTTTTGGAGATAGGGTACTGCACGATATAGGATATGAGTCATCAGCTCTGTGTACCCAAAAGTCTATGCTATTGGCTTAATCTTAACTTCCTCACTCCATCTACCCAAAAGCTGTGGTTGGGATACTTAAGTGTAGAAAATAACAAAGAAGTACTCTGAAATATACACCACAAATATTTGTACTTGTGTTTATAAATAATACACATGCTATTAGAGACTCTGTCTCAAAAAATAAAAAATAAATAAATAAATACACATGCTATTAGTATATCAACATTATGTCTATTATAAAAGATACACAAAAATAGAAGTTTCAAAATGAGGATATTAACACACACACCCCTAAACACTTCCTGCAGTATTATAACCTTGGTAACGTCAGTTACACTTTTTTGCTTATGCTTGCATTATTAGTATGCTCTTCAATCCATAGTTTCATGGCAGGGGACTTTTAAGCCTCCCGTCTATGTTCTGGGGATTGGTTTAGTTAAAACTAGAAAATAAAACTGATAGATCATCTAAGCAGGTATATTTGAAGCCGAGCACCCCAGGGGCAGCCTTCTGTGGAGTGGATCTTCCTGAAATACTGTATGCAACGCTGTGCCACCCGACAGAGGAGGCAAGTCAGGACGCCAGGGTCCATCACATAGCATTGTCCTTGACCCCTAAACTGCACGCAAAGGATCACATTAAAACAGGTGCTATTTCTCTGCTCAAATAGTTTTCCATCTCCCCTGGAGAGAAAGCCCCAGACATTACTATGACACAGGAGGCCCTCTTTGAAATGTTCCCCATGACTTCTCTACTCCTTGTTCACTTGTACTACACAGACCTTTCACAAATGATGTTGGTGGCCACAAAGAAGAACTGACTTAGGCTTGGAGACCTTAAAGTAGACAGAAGGAGATGCATTTACTATAAATAAGGACAGTCAAGGAGGAGTTTTCCTTTGAGGTAATCAACCATGTTCCAAAGTCTCTCCACACTGGACAGATTCCCTTCCTGGGTGATTGCAGGCTGAGGAAGCCTGTCTTGAGCCCAGACTTCTGCAGGGCAGAACAAACAAAACTGTTCTGTTCACTGTATATTTATTTATTCGGTTTACAACAAATGCATGATTTTATTTAAACAAAGAGCACAATTTCATTATTTAATTTTCTAGATAAGTCTCTGAAAATGATACACGTAATAAAGATTATTTGCAATACCCACATTTGATGCGTCATTTTCACAACCACACAGTTTAACATGAAATTTAAATTCAGCCAATAATTCCAAAGTGACAGTTTTATCTACAAAGCCTCCATTTCTATTTCAACCAATTTATTTAATGGAACAATTGAGAGCACTTGCTTAAACTGATCTAAATAACATTCAAGCAAAAAAAAAAAAAAAGTAAAAGGAAATAACTTTCGAATGCATTTTAATAATAGAAACTATTACTGTTCTTAAAGCAATGAACTTTAGTCTTAAATCTGGATGTTAATTGTATAATTTCTTATCAAAGAGATTCAAGGAAGATATAAAGTAACCATTATTAAAACATAAACTCAGATAAAACCCACCTCTGCTCCATAAATAACTAATACACAAATATTAAGACCTCAAATAAAATACAGGCTGTGAAACGTAGTAAGTGAAAACACTGAAAAATAAATACGATTCAAAATTATAGCGTACAAATACACATGATGCTTCACCTCTCACTTCATTTGATTTCCATTGCTTTCTGGATTCAGCTCATGTAAGTAATTCCAGAAACCTGGTGATTTTCTTTATTAGGAGGGCTGAGATGGCAATGATTTAACACTCTGCATTTTCTTTGGTAATAGAAAGTATGATTTATGAGAGAAGAATAAAAATCTAAGAAAACCACTCAATAAATTATTCAATTTTTAGATCAAGCTGATTTAGGGCAAATTTCCTTCACGCTGACAATATGGAGAACACAGCTTACTGGATAAGATCACGGCATTTAAGAGAATCTCTCCATTTGCTCCTTCGCTGTTAATAATTTTGTGACTGTAGGCAAGACATCTAACCTCTCTTAGTTCTTAACACATTCATTTTAGAAAGTGAGATAATAATAGAAAGTGTGTCTCAAAGGGCAAAACATATACCATTGGTGGTGTTCAAGATAGCTGGTGCAGAGATGGACTTACTTTTAAAACATTTTTTTACACTATTTAATGTCTATGAGAAAGGTACAAAATTATTATGTCCAATAAAAGAATCAAAAAGGTTCTTCCTCAGGACAGACTTAGGTGGCAGCGTGGGGATTGCTTTTTCTCAGAGAATAAATAATCCTTTCCAGTTGTACTCTGAAACTTCATCTCCACAAACATGGATACTTTAAAAATGGTGAGGTTATTTACACAAAAGATTCAAGTGTTGGAAACTTCAGTCTTAGCGTTCATGTAGATCATGTAAGAATTAATGGAAAAAAGAGATAATATAAAGTGCTTAGCATAGACTTGGAGTGTATTAAGAACTCAATACTTATTATTTTTCCTTATGATCTAACATTGTCACATTACCATAATGCTAATAAGTCCAGATACACTCTGTCCCAGCCTATAAGTTTATGAGTACCTGTGCATAACAGAACCATCATCTTTTACTTCCCAAATGATTTACAAATAATATGAATCACCAAGAAACCAAGAAAGAACAAAAGAAATTGGGAGGAAAAAGACCCTGGGGAGGAGGGGAACTCACAGGGCAAATAAGCAAGAGGTGATACAATTAAACAACACACACCATTTACCATAAGAATGTTTTTTAAATAGTATATGGTGCAATGACACTTGGGCTAAGTAAAAGTGCCTATGAAATTTGAAGCATTATCACACCCAGTAAAGAACACCTCTGCTATCTCCTTAAACATTATCTCAGGACATTGGAAATAAAGAAAAGAGCTTTTGGTTTTTGTTCTGTAAATGAAATCTAAAAATTTTTCCTGTAGTGTTAGTAAGTTCTTCTAACAAAAAATAAAGACTTATTTTTCTAACTCTAGTCTTTATTTTCTAGAGTTAGAAAAATAAGTCTTTTCTCAAGGAGAACAAAATGGCAATTATTAAATATAATATTGCTTGGATATTTCTTCATTATATATTATGTGTTTCCCATTTAATTGCAATTGCAGTTAATATTTTCATCCAGGTAGTATTTCTGAAGATAATATGCACTCAGTATTTTATAAATGTTATTGTTCTTCTAAATCAAATACTCTAAATTTCATCCACCAACATTAAAATAGCTTTAATATTTTGGTGCTCCACTTCTAATTAAAAATTTTCTGTTACCATAGGCAAAGAAAGAGTTATTCAATAATTAACCAAATGATAGATAACTCCAAACTTTAAAGCCTAATATCTTTAGTTCTAGTATGACTAAACTCCATAGAATCAATAGTTCTCTTCTTTTTTTTTTTTTCCAAACAGACAGTATGTTGCCCAGGCTGGACTTGAACTCATGGCTATTCTCTTGCCTCAGGCTCCTAACTCTCTGGGCCAACAGGCACCTTGCTAACATCGGTCCCATACTGGCATGAGAGGGTGACCTCTTGTAACCCAGAGAGAGGAGGGAGAGTTGACCTGAGTGGAAAGGTGGGAAATGAAGAAATATAAAGCCATGAAAGACAGGGAGAGGGACACAAGAAAGACAGGAGCCGAGAGCTAGGCTGGCGTCGGGAGAGCTGACATAGCTGACGACGGCAGCCAGCCACTGAACCGTGAAAACAGCTTTATTTATACGGTATCTTAACAAGATTGCATAAATCTTAACACATTGGGTAGAAATCAACCTTAAAGAGAAAAACGGTGTGCTTGCCGATAACAAGGAAACTATGCCTGGGCTACCTGACTTTTGGCAGGTGAAAACAATGTTGTTAAGGGAGCAGACGTAGTTGGGGGTTGCTCCCTGAGCATTACTCAGGCTGTGGGAGCCCTGCCGGCCACAGCCCTCAAGCCTCAAATAGCAACAGTTCTTATGCCAGAGAATGAACAGGGGACAGAACTGGGCCCAATCTTCTGAAACTTCAAATGTGAGTAAGCCATGTGATCGCAAAACTCATCTGAAGTTTCACTTCGAGAGCTGACCAGGAATTTCTTACCCAGAATAAAGTAGACTCTCCAGGTTAGGGAGAAGGATCAGAAATGCTACCTAATCAGAGTTAACACACGATGAATGACACTAGTTGCTGTGAGAAAGTGGGAAGAAATGTGTCAATTTCATCATGGATAGAGCTCCATGTAAATCAAGAATTCAAGTGTAGTCACTGAAAACTAATTAAAAAGAAATATTTCTACTTCTTTCTTGGTTTTGTTTTGCAGTTCAGCCGGAGCCGGGTTTGAACCCGCCACCCTCGGTATATGGGGTCTGTGCCCTACTCGCTGAGCCACAGGCACCGCCCTCTACTTCTTTCTTGAAAGGTTTAATACAATTACAATCATGTAAGATGATGGAGCTCCTCCAAAGAGGAGGACCTAAATTATCTGAATTTACCAAATAATAAAAAGGTAATTTCTGGAAAATAAATAAACAAACCACTGACTTAAAATTGTCATCTAGCTTTACCAAATTATTTCCCGATTTTACCATCATCAGTAAGCGTCCTGGCTGACATTATGAAATATTCTACCTATTTTGATCTTTGGCCTTCTTTGAATATGCCTTTTCATCTCTCATTATCTAATAGTCTCCAATCAGTAATCTTACAAACATAAAGAAATTGTTATAGCACATTTCCAAGAATAAACTGTTCTAAGATTTAACATTTTAAATATAGCAACATTTCTGAGTCCCAAATACATAAAAAGAAAATATCTCTGTGAGAGCTGAAAGAAGCATCTAGCAATTTAACAACCTGTAATATTTAAATTTGTAACATGTTTTCCTGACACAACACACAATTAACTATCTTACAAATTATTATTCACCAAAAGCTTACTAATAAAGTTGAAAATTAAATTCATACTTTACTTTTTTTGTTTCCTTTTTTAAATCACAGCTAATGGACTAACTCAATCAGATATCATTTTACAACACAAATTTAGATTTATTTGCTATCCTTAAACTGTAGATACTATCATCAGGAACTTCTAAGGATGAGATTTTTTACAAAATCATATGGTCCAGTTATAAAACCAGTTTAATTTTCTGTATATTTCTTACACTCAGGTACATGGCTTTTAAGGTTCAAGGTGAAAACCAATTTACATATTTATTATTAGGATATTCTTGTATCCTATTAAGTTATTACTTTTAATCTTGTTTTCATGTTTAATCACTTAACCTTACCACCGTGGTACAAATAATATAAGCTATTCTCCTAGCAAACAGAATCCAGAAGTTCTCCAAAAAGTTGACAGTTTGTAAGAGAAAATTGATAGAATATTTCAGAAATAGGGCAGTTGGCTTGGTTCTTACAGAGATGATAGATCATGGACTATTACTCTCAACTCTTTATAAGTACAGATGCTCCTCAACTTCTAATAGTTACATCTGGATAAACCTATTACAAATTGAAAATATTTTAAGTCAATTTGTGATAATTTCAACTTGTGATGGGTTGATCCTGACAATACGCCATCATAAGTCAAGGAGCATACTGAACGCCTAGTGCTTTCATTCCCCATAAAGTTAGAAAAACCATTAAGTTGAACCATCCTAACCATCGGGGACTGCCTGTAGTAAAAAAGTTTTGTTGAAAGAGCATGCCAGTAAATTTTGTACTCACTTTGAAGAGGCAAAGTGTTTCTCATACTCTGTAACTCTATTTCCTCCGCCCGTTCCACCTTTGGCAGCATCTGCAACACCTTACAGGTACCATTCTCTGCCACGGTAGAGCCACCGGACACTGGCTGACTGTTTGTTGATGTCTTCCTCAAAGGCTTCATGTGTTGTTGAACTTCCGCCAAGAGAACAGCTTGTATTGCTTCAGTTACCTGTAAAGTTATTTTTTATGAATTCTTTTTGGGATTATTAGAAATGCAAAGGGTGTCTTGCAAAAAAAATCCAAAGCCCAGAATTTGGATTTTAATGGGTTTTTCATAAATAACTTTCAATTATACTAAAATTAGCATCATTCTAAAACAATTGAAAAGTGGAAGGTGAGAAGGGAGACCAAAATTCTCACATTGTTCGTTTGCAAACACAAGAGATTCTTTTTTTTTTTAGACAGAGCCTCAAGCTGTCACCCTGGATAGAGTGCTGTGCCATCACAGCTCACGGCAACCTCCAACTTCTGGGCTCAAGCAAGTCTCCTGCCTCCACCTCCCAAGTAGCTGGGACTACAGGTGCCCGCCACAACGCCCGGCCATTTTTTGGTTGCAGCTGTCATTGTTGTTTGGCGGGCCCAGGCTGGATTCGAACCTGCCAGCCCAGGTGTACGTGGCTGGCGCCTTAGCCTGTTG
>CAUYRH010087699.1:0-11700 GCA_963574655.1 Perodicticus potto
TTTTTTTTTTTTTTTTTTTTTTGAGACAGGCTCACTCTGTTGCCCTGGCTAGGGTGCAGTGGCATCGTCATTTTGAATTACTGTAACCTCAAACTGCTGGGCCCATGTGATCCTCTGGCCTCAGCTTTCCAAATAGCTGGGACTATAGGTTCCCACCACTCTTGGCTAATTTTTTTCTATTTTTAGTAGAGACGGGGACTTGCTCTTGCTCATGCCGGTCTTGAACTGACGTCAAATGATCCTCTTTCCTCAGCCTCCCGTAAAGCTAGGATTACAGGCATGAGCCACTGTGCCTAGCCAAATTAATTTATATGGTTGTTGGCAGGCCTTGATGCTTTGCCACATAGGCTTCTCCATTGGGTTGCCTCATGGCATGACAGTTGCCTTCGCCCAGAACAAGTGGCCCAAGAGAAAACAAGAGAGAGTGCCCAAGATGGATGCCTCATCTTTTTTTTGAGACAAAGTCTCACTTTGTTACCCTTGGTAGAGTGCTGTGGCATCACAGCTCACAGCAACCTCAAACTCCTGGGCTTAAGTGATTCTCTTGTCTCAGCCTCCCAAGTAGTTGGGACTACAGGTGCCTGCCACAACACCTGACTATTTTTAGAGCTGCTCTGGCTCAGGCTGGTCTTGAACCTGTGAGCTCAGGCAATCCACCCGCCATGGCCTCACAAATGCTGGATTTACAGACGTGAGCCACTGTGCCTGGCGGATGCTTCATCTTTTTATTATCTAATCTTGGAATTGATATACTATCACTTTTTCCATATTTTGTGTTAGAAGTAAGTCAATAAGTCTAGACAGATGTAATCCCCCCACACCGAGGGTGAGGGGATTACACAAGGTCATGAATCTTGGGAGGACCTGGGTCACTGGGGGCCATCTGACCTTAGGGCTTCTCTTGAGAACAATGGTTAATGACTTCTAGGTACTGTAGCCTTTTAGTAGCTTTTCTTTCTTTCTTTCTTTTTTTTTTTTTTTTAGAGACAGAGCCTCAAGCTGTCACCCTGGATAGAGTGCTATGGCATCACAGCTCACAGCAACCACCAATTCCTGGGTTCAAGCGAGTCTCCTGCCTCTGCCTCCCAAATAGCTGGGACTACAGGCGCCCGCCACAATGCCCGGCCATTTTTTTTTGTGTGTGTTGCAGCCGTCATTGTTGTTTGGCGGGTCCAGGCTGGATTTGAACTCGCCAGCTCAGGTGTACGTGGCTGGCGCCTTAGCCCATTGAGCCACAGGAGCCGAGCCTTTTTTTTTTTTGTGAGACAGAGCCTCAAGCTGTCACCTTGGATGTAGTGCTGTGGCATCCCAGCTTATAGCAACCTCCAATTCCTGGGCTCAAGCAAGTCTCCTGCCTCCACCTTCCAAGTAGCTGGGACTACAGGCGCCTGCCACAATGCCCAGCCATTTTTTTTTTTTTTTTTTGGGTTGCAGCCGTCATTGTTGTTTGGCGGGCCCAGGCCTTTTAGCTTTTCTTCCCTTTGCTTACCTCCTTCTGTATTGTGGAGACTATTTTTTTTTTTTAAATAAGAGAAATAAGAGACAAGGTCTTACTCTGTCATTCAGGCTGGAGCGCAGTGGCCTGATAATAGCTTATTATGACCTTTTTTTTTTTTTGGAGACAGAACCTCAAGCTGTCGCCCTGGGTAGAGTGCCGTGGCATCACAGCTTATAGCAACCTACAACTCCTGGGGTTAAGCGATTCTCTTGCCTCAGACTCCCAAGTAGCTGGGACTATAGGCGCCTGTCACAATGCTTGGCCATTTTTTTGGTTGTAGTTGTCGTTGTTTGGCAGGCCAGGGCTGGATTCGAACCCACTGGCTCTGGTGTATGTATCTGGTGCCTTAGCCGCTTGAGCTACAGGCGCTGAGCCAGCTTATTATAAACTTGACTTCCTGGGCTCAAGTGATCCTCCTACCTCAGCCTCTTGAGTAGCTGGAACTACAGGTACATGCCCCAATGCCTGGCTAATTTTTTTTCTTTGATTTTTATAGAGATAGGGATGCACTTTATTGCCCAGATTGGTCTTGAACTTCTGGCCTCAAGCAATCCTCTTGTTCTTAGCTTCCCAAAGCACTGGTTACAGGCTTGAGCAACTACTCCTGGCTTATAGAGTCTTTTTATACTCCCTTTGGTATCATGCCTTCTGGTTCATATATGACTTTTTTATTTTGTTTTGTTTTTTTGTTCAGCAACCAATCATTTTATTATGCTCACAGTCTCTGTAAGTGCACATTTATTTATTTATTTTTTCAAAGAATATACTGTTTATTAAAACAAAGTAAGAGAAACAAAAGACCTCTCCCTTCAAAATCCTCTCTATTTAACATAGCTTTAGTCAAGAAATGAAATATATGAATGCAAGAAATATGTATAGGTGGAAAAAGTGTGTATTCACCAACCAAAAAGCAACATTAATTGAAGTGAAAATTAAAGCAGCACTTTGTAGTTGCCTGGATTTCCCTAGGTATTTATTTATTTTTTTAAACTTGGTGTAAAATTTATTTTTTTTTTCATGTATACATTAATGCATTTATGGGGTACAATGTGCTGATTTCATATAGAATTTGGAACCCTTAATCACACTGGTTAATACATACCTCATCTCGTTTACTTAATTATTGTGTTAAGACATTTATACTCTATACTTAGTAGATCCGACATGTACCTGACTTTATTGTTTTGAAATAGCTCATCCTTCTTTACTTCTCCCCTGACTCCTGGACTCTCCTTAGGCCCAATCCTAAACTAGTTTTTTATCCTAGGCTCTAGTCTTGCCTCCCAGTTCCTTGTTTGGTAGCTTTTATTTAGAGCCTATTTCACAGCCACTGACCTTGGAGTGTTTGCTTCTACTCCAAGTTGGCTTCTAACTAGACTTATAGGTGGCATTGAACTGGGACTCACGCATTGGCAGATGAAAAACTTACTCTGACTTTTTAGGCCATTGGTGTTAATACTAGCACTTACTGTCATAGCTGGAAGGGGTTTTAGGAACCATCTCTCCCAAACTTTATTTTACATATGAAAAGAACAGACTTACCCAAGGTTTTGCTAAGCCAGGACTAGAATCTAATCTTCTCTGATTCTCATTTATATGTCATTTCCACTCTTTTGTGGGAATTCTCTTTTTTTTTGGCCAGGGCTGGGTTTGAACCCACCACCTCTGACATATGGGGCCGGAGCCTTATTGCTTTTAGCCACAGGCACTGCCCCAGGGAATTCTCATTTATATGTCATCTACTTTCTACCCTGATGGATCTAGTTTGGGTTGTTAAGAGGCCTAGGACTTACACAGAGGAAAACTAGAAAGCAGTTCACAGTATTGTATTATGTTCATAGAAATTGAGCTGGGCATAATTGAGATGTACAAAGTTAATATTAAGTGTTAGTTCTGGGGACCTACCTAGTTAGAAAGCTTTTAATAAGGCACAGAAAAAGAGGCCTAGTAATTTTAGTTACATGTGGTAACTATTATCTGTACCTTGTTAGTCTCTTGGCTGTATCATATTAGTTCAGAGCACCACCCATTATACAGAGTGAGTCGGAGTGGCTCAGAGTGGGTTAGAGCCTGATGCTGTGGGTCTTGTGATTGGCTCAGTTGGTTGCACTATGGATTTGGGACCTCCATAGGGAGGGTTAATGAAGCTAAAGCCTTGTGGGGTTACTTATGGCCACCTGGGAAGTGCTGAGGAGAAGCTTTCTGGGCATTGGGAATTTGGCAAAGCTTTGCCTGTGTTGGCACAACTGGCTAGGGTAGGGAAAGCTTGAATAGGGATGGTTGTGGAACTGTCATGTTTATCAGAGTGAGACAGATGTACTTTGTGTGAGAGGCCATGCAAGGAAAACCTGAAATGAGCCAACAGCACTTTGTTTTCTTTTCTTTCTTTCTTTCTTTCTTTTTTTTTTGAGACAAAGTTTCACTTTGTTACAAAGTGACACTGCCTCGGTACAGTGCCATTGCATCATAGCTCACAGCAATCTTAAACTCTTGGGCTCAAGTGATCCTGTTGCCTCAGCCTCCTGAGTAGCTGGGAGTAGAGGCACCTACCACAATGCCTGGCTGTTTGCTCAGGCTAGTCTTGAACCCGTGAGTTCAGGCAGGCCACCTGCCTTGGCCTTCCAGTGTCAAGATTACAGATGTGAGCCACTGCCCCCAGCCCAGCACTTTTTCTTTTGGGGAGCTTGGATTAGAGAAGATGCAAGTTCTAAAATTTCTCTATGGGTGGTAGTTGCCCCAGGGTTCTAGCCCCAGACCATCTTATTCACTTCATCTCCCTCTGTTTGTTTGCTCTCTGCGTTCTTGGCCAAGCCAGGCTTTTTTCTTTGTATGTAGAACACACCTTTATTGTACTGCTTCTGTTTTGGTTTTACGTAGGTCATTTAACTTTCCTCCCAGAATGTCCTCCCTTGTCTTCATATCTAATTTCTCAGTCCTCCATGAAGTCTTCCCTGACACTAATGCTAGCCATAAGATACCTCTCATTTTGGATCAAACTCTGGTAGCACTTAACTATCTGCAGTACTCTCTGTGTACTTCATTCACACCCTTCTGTGCCTCTTACAATGAGAGGCAGCTTGATGTAGTTTCAAGAGCACTGAGAATGGGCTTGAGTTCTTGCTGACAGTATGACTCAAACTATAGTTTCCTCATTTGAAAAATGGAGTTAAAGGAGAGTTAATATATATGACAAGGTTGTATAGATTTAATTCCCCCCCTTTTGTTATATTTTCCTTTCTTTTGAGGGCTATGTCTGGTTTGTTGACTATAGTATCTATTCTCAGTATTTTCAATATCTATCACAGTGCTAGTTAGCGGGTATGTGTCCAATAGACCTTTGTTGAATAATAATGACAATTCATTGGATTGAGTAGGTAAAGGAGGAGAGGGCCAAATGGTTGACATCAATTCCTATGTAAAGCTTAGACAAGTGTGCCCTGGGATTAGAGGTAGAATTCACATGGTAGATTTTCTGAGGAATTCTTTGGATGTTATTTTTCTGCCTGATCTAGTACTTCATCCTTATGTATTGAGCTTCTACTGAAGCTGTGCTCAGAGACAGTTATCAATCACACTGAGGGGTGGTTTGACTATTGACTCTGCCTTGCAGTTTTAGTTGTGTTTGCTACAGTAGTGGTTACCCTGAGTAAGTGGCTATAGTAGGAATAGAGTAAGGCTGGGCTTGCAGAGAACGAGACCTGTGGGTAAGGCTTCTTTGGGTCCTGCTGCTCCCTGTCCTAGATTCCATGGCCCACGTGGTTTCCTTCAGGTCAGACTTGAGGCAATTGAATGAATAGAATGAACTTAAACTGCTTGTCTTAGACTGGCTTGTGAGATGGAAGAGGAGACCTTCTTTCATAGTTCCTACTGCTGGGCTTGTTAGGCAGCAGAGAGGTAGAATAGTCCTGTGAAGATCACTGGCTCTTAAAATGTTACCTCTAGGGGCCAAGTGCAGTGACTTACACCTGTAATCCTAGCACTTTGGGAGGCCAAGGTGGGCGGATTGCTTGAGCTGAGGAGTTAAAGGCCAGGTCTGAGCAAGAATGAAACTCCATCTCTACTAAAAATAGAAAAAGCCGTCATGTGTTGTGGTAGGCACCTGTAGTCCCAGCTACTTGGGAGGCTGAGGCAAGAGGATCTCATGAGTCCAAGAGTTTGAGGTTGCTGTGAGCTACTGTTATGCCACAGTGCTCTACCCAGGGCAATAGAGTGAGGCTCTCCCTAAAATAAATAAAATAAATAAATAAATAAATAAATAAATAAATAAATAAATAAATAAATATTATTTATGATACTAAGAACTCCCTGGTCTCAGAGAATTCCAGCCTGAGCAGAGGTCACTTTAAGGTATTGGGAGCAGCCTCATGGGGGACTTGATGGAGGAAGCAAAAGGAAAAGAGAGTCAACTGTGCTGTCAGTGTGGCCCAGCTCAGATAATCCTGATCTTTTCCTCTGTTAGCGATATTTACAGAACTCCTGACTGCCCTGTGTTGGTCTCTGGTGTATGTAATGACCAGAAATTTCACTGGCTGGCAGGCATGCAGGCTGAATTCCAAATCTCATGTGCCTCTAATTTTCTCAGTGTGATTCAAGAGCTCTGCTCTTCTTTGTCCTCTCTGGGTTATGTTGGGCCACTCAGGAAGCTCTCAGAACTCTCATCACTATAGTGTATGTTCACACAAATGTGTCTGTGTTTGCCAAGGTCCCAGAGCCAGCTTCTGAAATATAGTGGCCAGGGAAGATGGATGCCTTTAAGCCATAATAAACACACACCCGGTTAGAAAGCAGCCTATGTATGTATATGTTCCTGGGTGGTCAAATTTGCCAAGGTCTTATTTCAAGCAGCTCTCACTGATAAGGGCACAGGTCACTGGAACTCACACTTCATTTCTTTGAAGAGATAAATATGTAATTAAGACAACTCAAGTAACTTCAATGATAAGAATCATGATGACAGCTACTATTTATTGAGCACAATAATCCTTAAAGGTTGATATTACTCTCACTTTACAGGTGAAGAAAACATAACTCTGACAATTTAAGGTGATATTCCCAAGGTGGTTGAGCCAGGATTTGAATTTAGCTTTATCTGTTGTTAAAACCAAAGCTATTTCTGTTTTTTTTTGTATTGAAAATAATATTTTTTGGCTTCCTTTTCTTTGTCATGGCAATGGGGGCCTGTTCACTGTCTAATGCAAACTTACCTTGCTCTGTAAGCCTATACCTTGCTCTTACTCTGTAAACCTGCCTTTCTTTCTCAATAAACTTTGTTTCACGCAAAAAAAAAAAAAAAAAATTTTTTTTTTTTTTTTTGAGATGAGGTCTTGCTATATTGCCCAGGCTGATCTTGCATTCTTGGGCTCAAACTATCCTCTTGCCTCAGCCTCCCAAGTAGCTGGGCCTACTGGTGTATGCCACTGTGCCCAGCTATAAAACTATATTTATTTTTATTTAATAACTTGTGGAGAGAAAAAGACAAAGCTATTTGAATTTAGGTAGAGATATGCTTTTTGATTAAAAATTATTTAATTTGTAGTACTGTTAGTGGCTTGTATTATGTTTGTTCTATTACTTAAGTGGCTTGGAAGAAACTAGGATTAGGATTTGAAGGGGTAAGAGAAGGAAAGAGAGGCTGTATTGGGCGGCGCCTGTGGCTCAGCGAGTAGGGCGCTGGCCCCATATACTGAAGGTGGCGGGTTCAAACCCAGCCTCAGCAGAACTGCAAAACAAAAAAAATAGCCGGGCATTGTGGCGGGTGCCTGTAGTCCCAGCTATTTGGGAGGCTGAGGCAAGAGAATCGCCTAAGTCCAAGAGCTGGGGGTTGCTGTGAGCTGTGGCGCCACGGTACTCTACTGAGGGCGATAAAGTGAGACTCTGTCTCTGCCGGAAAAAAAAAAAAAAAAAAAGAGAGGCTGTATTTCACTTATGAATTCTGAATAGGTAGTATCACATTGGTGAGGTGCCTAGCTACAGAGTGGTGTATATTCATTTTATATCTTCCAAAATTAGTACTCTTTCTTCTTGGAAAGAGGTTTATGGTTAAAAAAAAAAAAGAAGAAAGGGTGGTGCCTGTGGCTCAGTGAGTAGGGTGCTGGCCCCATATACTGAAGGTGGCGTGTTCAGACCTGGCCCCAGCCAAACTGCAACAAAAGAAAAAAAAAGAAGAAGAAGAAATTAGTACTCTGGCTGAGCTGTTCTGGATGTAAGCTTTGGGATATAACCCCTGGATATAAGTGGCTGTATCTATGTAGTGTTATTTATCTTTTCAGTCAACATTTAACATGTTTGTTATATACTATATGACAATCCCTGCCTAATAGAAGGGCTCAGTATAATAGAAAAGTTAAAATGTACCTCTACATTTTATATAGTAATAAGAGCTCCTATTTATTGAGCATCTATTCTGTATTAGGACTGGATTAGGTACTTTAACATACACGATCTTATTTAATCCTCTCCATAGGTCTCACATTCATAGTTTATTGTGCAAGGCAATAGATTCAGTGCCCATGATTTTTTTTTTTTTTGAAATAAAATCTCATTATGTTGCCCTCGGTAGAGTGCTGTGGCGTCACAGCTCACAGCCACCTCAAACTCTTAGGCTGAAGCAATTCTCTTGCCTCAGCCTCCCAAGTAATTGGGACTACAGGTGCCTGCCACTATGCCTGGCTATTTTTTGGTTGCATTTGTCATTGTTACTTGACAGGCCTGGGCTGAGCTCGAACCCGCCAGCTTCAGTGTATGTGGCTGGCGCCCTACTCACTGAGCTGTGGGCCCCAACCCCAGTGCCCATGATTGATACTGATAGTCGTGTTGTAAGATGCGATCACCTCTGCCTGGGGAGGGTAACGAAACTTTGAGGGGAAGGTAACAGCTTAGTGGGTCTTCAGGTACTAAAGGTGGAAATGTAAAGGAGATTGAGGGAAGCATTCCAGCCATAGAAATGTCACAAGTAGAGGTATGGAGTGGGAAAGAGTGAAGAGTCTTTGGGAAACATTAGTCCAGATTGGCTGGAGAGTGGGTGGTATCTGTGTAGAAGAGTATTATAAAATAAGGCCGAAAAGATTAAGGAAACATCATGGAGGTCCCCAAATGTCAGACTAATATGTTTAAACTTTATTCTGCAGGTAATAAGTAGTCCTTGCTTTTTTTTTTTTGAGACAGAGTCTCAAGCTGTTGCCCTGGGTAGAGTGCTATGGCGTTACAGCTCACAGCAACCTCCAACTCCTGGGCTTAAGCGATTCTCTTGCCTCAGCCTCCCAAGTAGCTGGGACTAAAGGCAATTACCACAATGCCTGGCTATTTTTTGGTTGTAATCGTCATTGCATTTTTGTTTGGCAGACCCAGGCTGGATTCGAACCTGCCACCTCTGGTGAATGTGGCTGGTGCCTTAGCCACTTGAACTACAGGTGCCGAGCCATAGTCCTTGCATTTTGAACAGAGTAGAGAAAGGGTAGAGCCCTTCTTTATTTAAAAAAACAAATTTTTTTTTAATTAAATCATGGTTGTGTACATAAATGCAATCATGGGGTACAATGTGCTGGTTTTATATACAATTTGAAATGTTTTCATTGAACTGGTTGACATAGCTTTCATGGCATTTTCTTTGTTATTGTGTGGAGATATTTATATTCTACATTTAGTAACTTTCTCTTGTACCCTTCTGAGATGCACCGTAAGTGTGAACCCACTAAATACTCTCCCTCTGCTCAGCCTCCCCCCTCCCCTTCTCTCCCTTGCCCCTTTCCCAAGTTGTTGTGCTGTAATTGGGTTATAGCTTTCACATGAAAGGTATAAATTAGTTTCATAGTAGGGCTGAGTACATTGGATACTTTTTCTTCCATTCTTGGGATACTTTGCTAAGATGAATATTTTCCAGCTCCATCCATGTAAGCATGAAAGAGGTAAAGTCTCCATCTTTCTTTAAGGCTGCATAATATTCCATGGTGTACATATACCACAATTTATTAATCCATTTGTGGGTCAATGGGCACTTGGGCTTTTTCCATGGAGAAAATATTTGCAGGTTACGTCTCCGACAAAGGTTTAATATCCAGAATACATAGAGAACTCAAATGTATTAGCAAGAAAAGAAGAAGTGATACCATCTCAGGGTGGGCAAGGGACCTGAAGAGAAACTTCTCTGAAGAAGACAGGTGCACAGCCTACAGACATGAAAAAATGCTCATCATCCTTAATCATCAGAGAAATGCAAATCAAAACTACTTTGAGATATCATTTAACTCCAGTAAGATTAGCCCACATCACAAAATCCCCAAACCAGAGATGCTGACGTGGATGTGGAGAAAAGGGAACACTACTACATTGCTGGTGGGAATGCAAACTAATACGGTCCTTTTGGAAAGATATCTGGAGAATACTTAGAAATCTAAAAATAGAACTACCATTTGATCCTATGATTCCTCTACTAGGTATATATCCAGAAGACCAAAAATCACTTTAGAGCTATTCTTTAAAATGCAGATATTACTGTGTTAATGTTACCCTGGAACTGAAAGTCAAAAACTTGCTTTTGTTAGCTTTTTAGTGTAAGTTAGGTATAGCCAATGGGAGAATGGGTTGCATTCTGAAGTGAGGAATGGAGCCTGGCAAGAGGGCAGTTCTGTTAGCTCAGTTTACCTATTCAGGAAGGGTGTCAGGGCCTTAGGGCATACTTAATGCTGCCAACACCTAGTGTCTCTTCCTGAGTTGAGTTTATATGGCACTCTCAGCTAGAAAGTCAGAGCTTGGTGAGACCTGATTCCCCAAAGAATTCAGTGATGAAAATTAGGGCACTTAAGCATATCTATTATAATTGGCTGAACTGTGTGAAGGGCAGAGGCTTTCCCTGGGGGATCCTTTTAATCTCCTGTGATTATAGACTTTTAAGGTTGGACTAATTAAAATGTGCTGGCAGCTGGACTCAATACTTTGCTTGTGCTAGGTCTTACTCCAGCCTCCTAGAGTACCAGAAGTTGGCACAGGGCTGTGTTTCTTGGGGAGCTGAGGAGTGGGTTTCCACTTATTTAATAAATGTATGTTGATAAGATATTTGTCCAGAATGGATTGTTGAACATCTTGTGGTGGGGAGAAATTTGGCTTGGGACCTGCTTGTGACCTGGATTTGCTGTCCTTGTTAAGGTGCTATTTCAAGTTGATTTCTGTTCTGGTAGTCCCCCCAGTGGCCTTTTTCTCTTAGCTGGCAACTAGCAGGGGTGGGGAATTTGTGGCTGCCAGGGCACATGTGGCCTTGTAGATCCTTGAGTGCAGCCTTTTGACTGAATCTAAAATTTTAGAAATTTGGATTCAGTTAAAAAGTTTGGGTTTACTTGCACTTGGGGGTCTGGAAGACCACATGCCCCACTCCTGTAGGGGTATCCTTCCCAGGTGTGCATTCTGTTCTAACCAGAAAAAGGGTTGAGGAAAGTGAAAGGTGTAAACGATGCCCCCCAGAAACGAGGTGGGAGAGAAGATATTCAGGCCAGGTTTATTGAAAGATGAGGGTGACCTGTCTGGGCAGTGCAAAGATGGCATTTGGGAGGGGGCAGTTAGAGACTCCTTTTTTATGGGGCTTTAGGGGATGGGCACATTCTACAGGTTGCTTCTCAGGTTCAGCAAGGGTCTTTTGCTTTTGGCTGGAACTTCTAGGGGGTGGGGTTAGCAAGATCCTTTGTGTCGTCGTTTTAGAAGGAGAGGAGGAGAAGGAGGGGAAGGGGTTCACGTGTGGCTGTTAAGTCCTACTATGTGCCAGGTCAGGGCTAGTGTTTTATATAAATCTCTCTCTTGTTTTGTAATTTTTTTATTTTTTAGATACAGGGTCTCACTCTGTTGCATAGGCTGGAGGGCAGTAGCATAATCATAGTTCACTGTAACCTTGAACTCTTGGGCTTAAGTGACCTTCCCTCTTCAGCCTTCCAAGTAGCTAGCACTACAGGTGTTTGCCACCATGCCTGGGTAATTTTTATTTTTTAATTTTTATTATTAAATCATAGCTGTGTACATTAGTGCAATCAAGGGGTACAATGTGCTAGTTTCATATACAATCTGAACTATTTTCATCAAACTGATTAACATAGCCTTCATGGCATTTTCTTAGTTATTGTATGAAGACATTTGTATTCTGCATTTAGTAAGGTTCGCCTGTACCCTTCTAAGATGCACCCCTGGCTAATTTAAAAATTTTATTTTGTAGAGACCAAGTT
>CAUYRH010087700.1:0-18948 GCA_963574655.1 Perodicticus potto
TATTTAACAAATGGTGCTGGGTGAACTGGCTGGCAACCTGTAGAAGACTGAAACTGGACCCAGACCTTTCACCATTAACTAAGATAGACTCTCACTGGATTAAAGGTTTAAACTTAAGACATGAAACTATAAAAATACTAGAAGAAAGTGCAGGGAAAACTCTTAAAGGAATCGGCCTCTTGAAAATATTGGAATATTTTATGAGGAGGACCCCCCAGGCAATTGAAGCAGCATCAGAAATACACTACTGGATCTGTTCAAACTAAAAAGCTTCTGCACAGCCAAGAACACAGTAAAGCAAGCAGAGAGCCCTCAGAATGGGAGAAGATATTTGCAGGTTATGTCTCTGACAAAGGTTTAATATCCAAAATATACAGAGAACTCAAACGTATTAGCAAGAAAAGAACAAGTGATCCCATCTCAAGGTGGGCAAGGGACCTGAAGAGAAACTTCTCTGAAGAAGACAGGCTCACAGCCTATAGACACATGCAAAAATGCTCATCATCCTTAATCATCAGAGAAATGCAAATCAAAACTACTTTGAGATATCATCTAACTCTAGTAAGATTAGCCACATCACAAAATCCCAAAACTAGAGATGCTGGTGCGGATGTGGAGAAAAGGGAATACTACTACATTGCTGGTGGGAATGCAAACTAATATGGTCCTTTTGGAAAGATATCTGGAAAATACTTAGAAATCTAAAAATAGAACTGCCATTTGAGCCTATAATTACTCTACTAGGTATATATCCAGATGACCAAAAGTCACATTATAACAAAGATATCTGTGTCCAAATGTTTATTGCAGCCCAATTAATAATTGCTAAGTCATGGAAAAAGCCCAAGTGCCCATCAACTCACGAATGGATTAATAAATGGTGGTATGTGTACACCATGGAATATTATGCAGCCTTAAAGAAAGAAGGAGACTTTACCTCTTTCATGCTTACATGGATGGAGCTGGAAAATATCCTTCTTAGCAAAGTATCCCAAGAATGGAAGAAAAAGTATCCAATATACTCAGCCCTACTATGAAACTAATTTATAGCTTTCATAAGAAGGCTATAACCCAATTACAGCACAAGAACATGGGGAAAGGGACAAGGGAGGGGAGGGGAGAGGGGAGAATGGGCAGAGGGAAAGTAATTGGTGGGTCCACATTTACAGTGCATCTTAGAAGGGTACAGGTGAAACTTACTAAATGTAGAATATAAATGCACACAATGAAGAAGAAAATGCCATGAAAGCTATGTCAACCAGTTCTATGAAAATATTTCAAATTGTATATAAAACCAGTTTATTATATATAAACCCATGATTGCATTTATGCACACAATTATGATTTAATTTAAAAAAAAGAATCTTAGAATAAAAGAGCCTATGTGGGTAGTAGTTTTTAGTGGCTGAATCACTCAATAAGAAATTTAAAACATTACATAAATATGGTTAGGATTTTATTGCACAGGATAAAACCTAACACATTTTTAGAATAAGTCAGATTGAGATAAAGTGGGAGAGGGGATTGCTTAAATACTGAGGAGCTACTGAAGCCAGTGACCATAGATTGGAATTTTGGAAACATTCACATAGACTCTGATGGACTGGTTGTTCTACTCTAAATAAGACAATGTGGGACAAACACTTGATGGTATGTTGATTTTCAAATCTGATTTAAGGAGCTACATAAATATTGAGTAAAGAGAAATTGTCATATGCTTATTCAAGTGGCATCTAACTAAATTGGGTACTGAATGTGATTTGGTTAGAGTGGAGAGGGAATCTTGTTCACCAGGTTTGCAGATTTTTAGGAATTTGAAGAAAGAGAAAACACACATTTTTTTGAGATCTAATTCTTTTATATGAGATCCATTTGAATAAACGTACATCTTATTTAACTGGGAAATACTGTGTATTCCAGCTGCAGATAAAATGATTGCTTCATTTCAAACCTCCCGGCAGCTATGGAGACATCTGGTATGTGTGCACGTGTAGGAGTAGGTGAGATGGAATCTAACACTAAGGCCTTTAGCTAGGCTATTTACCACTTCATATCACATCTGGGTACAGAGACAGAACTAATAGTCTTGGGTCCCTTTCACCTATCTTTAAGCTCATTCTTTTCTACTTTTTAACTTAGATGAAACTGTCCATTCTCAGTGGAAATGGTTGGCATGGGGAAAAAACCCAGCAATTGTAGTTGAGAAAATTTAAATTCCAAAGTGGACAAGATTTCATTTCATTTCTTTCATGCTTAAGAGATTTTTTTTCCCATTTACTGCTTTGGATCAAGGGGGAAAGGTTTGTATATGTTTCCCCACCAAGTGGTACTTTGAGCAATGTTTGTATGTTATGTGAAAAGATTATGCTAAGGGTCTGTAAGAAGTTGAGTCTTGGTATGGATACACAGTCAGTCTAGGGGACCCAAAAGAGAACAACAGGAGGAAGGTAGGAAATTCAAGGGATTATTTAAAATATGAAGGAGTAGAAAAAGTTGGACAAAGGAGGAATGTAAGGAGAAATCGGGCAGTTCGAGCAGATTATACAGGCAAGTATGTTTTCCTCTCTGAGACCATTAAGATCCCTTCTTATACATTGTATGGGGAAAAATCATCTTTACTTTCTTTTTAGCTTCTTAACTACGTACTTTCATAATTGATGTGCATTCTTTTAAGCTTAGCTCAGAAAAAAGGAGGGGTAATATAACATAGGAGCTCAGCATGGTAACTGAAAACTGACTTTAGGTCTCTCCCTGGCCAGGTAAGATACAAAGGATAGCATTATTAATTCATGTTATTCATGTTAAAATATACGTGTTATTGCATTTGAAAGAAAAGACTGGTACAACGCTTAGCAAATCATCTTTCCTCTTTTATAAATAAATCTACAACAACACAGCATCTTTTAGAACCAAAAGCTGCCCAGACATGTGTCTTATGGTATAAAATGCAGACAAGCATGGCCCAGGGGCTTCTAGTGTTGGTTGGTCTTCACTGAAGTGCTGGTAATGCCTGATTCAATTAGTAATCAGAGATGTATTTATTGCTCTTTTGTGACTTGGAGAGCCTTGATTGTGAATTATATTTACAGATTGCAATTTCTTTCTAAATAGGGCCCTTTGTATTTAAGGACCTCAAGAGTCTAACAGTCTGTGATAAAACTGAGTTTTCTCCACATAATAATGTATCAGACATCATTACATTTGTCAAGATTTTGGTCAGTGGAGCCAGGCAAAATACATGTATATGAATAATGAATTTGTCCAGGTTTTGTTCATGAGAATAATTTTGTTAGCTGGCCTTCCCCTGCCCTACCCCAACTGGGATGTCTAATGACTAACTGTTTAAGAAAAATCCACACCCTCCATGTGCTTTCACACCACAACACTTACCAACACCGAATTCTGTGGCCAAATGTATGTGTGAGTGTGTGTTTCTCGCCATGACCAAGTGAGCTATCAATTCTGCAGCAGACACCAGCTGGGTGTCCCACAATTCAGTTCTAACACTGCCTTCCTGGAGATAGCATTAGATCCCACAGTTCGAGGGCTCAGTACCTAAGACAGCCCCTGCTTCAGTCACCAGTCATAAGTCTAGGCCTTCAAAGCTTCTGACCAACCAGCTTCACATTAGCGTTCTCATGATCCCCTCTTTGAGTACACTTAATTTGTGAGAGCAGCTCTCAGAACTCATGGAAGCATATTTACCCATGTATTGCAGAGGATATCACAAAGGACACAGATGAAGAGGTGCAGAGGGCAAGGGATGGGGGGAGTGGTGCAGAGCTCCCATGCCCTGCTTAGATGCCATGCTCCAGGACCCCCCACCTGTTCAGCTATCTGGAAACTCTGCAAACCCATATCTTTCAGGATTTTAATGGCGGCTTCATTACATAGGTGTTACTGACAACCATGTAGAAATGTGATTGGATGAAAAGGGTATGGTCTCCTACTAACAGACCAAGTGGGGAAATCCAGAAAGACCTGTCTGTTCAGACTCGGACTCAGACTCACAATCAGATTAGAGTCCTGTCTTGGACAGGTGAATGGAGAGCAGGAGAAGATGAGGGAAGAGAGAGAGAGAGAGAGAGAGAGAGAGAGAGAGAGAGATTGATTCTGTTTCCTGAGGCCCCCTTCTGAGTCTAAAGTGCCCCAACACTATAACCAAAGACTGTAATAAGCAGTATGGAGTTAAGAGCCGGGAACTATGGATTAAAATCCACAGGTGTATATCCATGTATAATCACAGTAATACACCAGCACATTTAATTCTAAGATGGGAACATCCCAGGTTTTAAGGTCTGAAGCTCATTAGTCCATAAAAGTTGAGCCTGCTTTTCTGATGACACTTCAATATCTTACAAGGCATCCAAATAAAGAAGGAATGGTCTTCCTCCTGAAGGAGTTTTCTGTGTTTGGGAACTCAAGCTCTGTATAGATTTTAAACATAACTAATTTGATAAGCTATCTTGTGGTTAAAGTGACAAGTATCTGGTATTTAATAAGCAGTTTTTCTAAAGGCTTATGCCTTCACTGCAGAGTTTAGAATGGTGGCCTTATTCTGGGGTGAATCTAAGTGCTTTTACCACATAGTTTGAGAACCATTCTATCTGCAGACTAGTACATGGACTATTCTATGAACCAGACAACTAGGAAAGATCATTAAAAGCAAATATAGGCTTAGCGCCTGTAGCACAGTGGTTACAGTGCCAGCCACGTACACCGAGGCTAGTGGGTTTGAGCCCAGCCTGGGCCAGCTAAACAATGACAACTGCAACAAAAAATAGCCAGCTGGGCGTTGTGGCGGTTGCCTATATTCCCAGCTACTTGGGAGGCTGAGGCAAGAGAATCGCTTAAGCCCAAAAGTTTGAGGTTGCTGAGAGTTGTGATGCCATGGCACTCTCCGGAGGGAGACAGTGAGACTCTGTCTCAAAAATAAAAATAAAAAGCAAATATCATCTTTCAGAGAGAAATTCTACTACAAGTTAAAGAGTATTTAAAGCCATTATGAGAAGGGTGGATATGTGAGTCTTCTTATCTACAAAGGGTCAAGTAAAAAACATTTATATATATCCGCACTCATGGCATCCCTGGTGTGTAATCTCGTTGAATGATTCATATTTATAAACAAGTCAAAAGCTGGAAAAAACCCTGGAAATTTAACCTTTTATTGAAGTCATTGATTTTGTTCTGTGCTGCAAGAGAATTTGCCTACCAGAAAACAGTTAAGACAGGTTTTGCCTCTGTTGCCAGAAAATATAGTATACGATTCCCATGCTAAAAAATGCATCAAAGAGAGAAACACCAGCTTGCTGACACCCTCATAATGGAGTATGGCCAAGGCAATTGTTGATCTCTTACAGCTTTTTGAAGCAGTTAAGCTCTGAATAGGTCCACCCTTCTGTTATTTAGCCAGCAATCTGCTTCCTTCCAATGAATGGAATAAAAGCTGAGATGCAGAATTTCATTTCTGTTCAAATTAGAAACCTGTCTCCTTGTGAGCTGGGTCTTTCCTTCTCCATTAAATCTTCTACTACCAAGGAGAGAATTAAGAGAAAGATCTTGGGTATATAGCATAATGATCATTTCATCAGCTATAAACCTCACTTCGTGAGTTTTTCCTTCTTTGAATACTAGGAGAGCCTAAATGTGAATGCTAAAAGCAAATCCATTATTCTTAGTGCTGCTACCTATAATTAACACCGCCCAATGGAATTTAAAAAATATTTATAAAAAAGGCAACAGAGTAACAATTACCATTATCCCCAACTAAGCTCCTCCTCCTCTGTGTTTTCATCAAGAGAGCGGTGTTGTTACTTCAACAGGCACAGTGTTGTGGTGACTTTTGTGATACAAATAAAGCAAGACTAAAATTTTAATTGTGAAATTTAAAAGGAAAGTAATTGCTTAGTGTTGGCTAATTCCATCTTTGTGCGATGACAGCAGCTGCGTTTCCCTGCCTTGTGTATTTTAACAGATGGCATTATTTCTTATGGAGTGTTACAGTAGCGACCGAGGTGACACAAAAGGAAAATTCTGTGACAGTATGTTAAGTAAGATATTACTGACAGCCCTGCTGAGCGGCGATGCAGAACTACATGCCGTGGATCTATTCTCACCTCTTCAGCCCCCACCAAATGGTCTTCATTTGTGGCATGTGGAACCAGAATGGAAAGATGAATGGAAAATTATGTTCTTTTTTCAAATTCACTTGTTTGCATACCATTAATAGGGATGGGATGGAGGTTTAATTCTGGCAAAATACTTGCTTTTACCAATCCAGTTCCATACTGTTGTACCTTTTTATCAAAGGGAAGAAAATGGAGAAGCACCAATAGGTCTGAGTCCTGGGCCAGGATCTACTGCAAGTCACTTCTCCCTGGATTGGGTCCTTCGTATAAAGTTCTGGGGTTGGTCTATGAAAAAACAGACTCTAGGGCTCTTTTTAGCTCCAATTTCTGTATCCTGAAAATACTGAGCTTTGTAATTTAATGGCACAGAGGACAAAGCAAGTAGAATGTAGGGCTAACAGCAGATTGCACCACATGCCAGTGGTATTGATGTAGCACAGAGGAAAGATTGGTGGGTCCCAGTCATGAGATCTGGCCATGATTCAGCCATGAAGCAAGCCCCCCAAGTCACTTTGTGTCAGCTTCTCTTCCTCCTTCCCAAGGACGCACTCAAGATCTAATGGGAATATGCCACTGAAAGAGGCTTTTTCACCCAACAAATATTGCACAACTGACTTGTGCTAGACAATGTGCCAAGTGTGGGGAGTTCAAAGGTGGACAAAGTATGGTCCTTATTTTGGAGGAGGATGTTTAGCGGGGGAGAAAGATATATAAATGAATAATGGTAGTAGAGTAGTGTAAAGGCTTTGATGGACACAAGTACAGGGTGAGGAGCAGCTCACCTGGGGGTGCCACAGAAGGTCTCTGGGAAGAAGTGGATTCTACATTAAGGCAAAGCATTGGTGGCAAGTGGGGGCAGGGGTGGAGAACAAATGTCATATCAGCAGCTTCTTGCACCAAGGTGCAGAAATCATGGCTTGGTGTTCTGGTGTTCCTTCACTATTGTCTTAAAGTAAGAGCCCACCAGCATTTTGAGTCTTAACAAGCAAGAAGTGCTATTATTTAAATATTCTGCTTAGTTTCTAAAACAAATAAGTTTGAAAGTTTGAAAAATGATATGTAAGAGAATACCATCTTTGATTGGCAGACTCTAAGCATGAGCTTGAAATATCCTCTCTTAAATCTTATCTACAAAAGCTGTGTGAGGCCCAAAGACTTGCCTAGTGTGGTTTGGAGGCAGGTGTAGATGGATCTACTTTGATTGGTATATGGAGAAATGATGGTGGCTTTCTGTATAAATATGAATGTTAGCCTTTTCAAAAGGATCTTTTCTAAGACAAGGGCTATCAACTTTCTGTTCAGTGACTAATAAAATTGACTCTCCTCTAAACTGATGTTTGACATAATGCAGTTTCATCAAGCTCACCCTCTGAACAGAACATCACTAAGACAATGATGATCTTTTTCCTGAAATATGATGCCAAGGCAAGGGCAATTCACCAAGTCTACCATTGGCTGCGCCACTTTCTGTGGAGCCACATGGAGACTTAAGATCATTAATGACATCCTTGGTGAGAATGTGATTAAGTGGGAGAGAAGAAAGCTCCTGAATTCTGATACAGAAACTGAACTCAGAACTTGGGAAGAGAAGGTCCTACTACATCATTTTTTCTTCAAGGTTTTCAACTTTCATGAGATGGCAAACAATAAATTAGATCATACCCTTTGAAAACCACCTACTTCTGCACTTGAGTTATTGGTATTTGTGATTTGGATCCAATTTCTCTCTCCAAATCAGAAGAAAGGGCCAGAAGTGACTCCAAACTGGTATAGGATGGTGGTCTTTACTTGCATACAAATATTTCTAGTGCTGAAGCCTGGAACTCCAGATCTCCATATTTGGCCTCTCCACTTAGATGGCTAGAAGGCATGTGAAACTCAGTATAGCCACAAATGAATGTATGATACCTTCTCCTTCCCCTGAATCCTTCCTCTGGGGTCTCTGTTTCAGAGTTTCAAATGAGAAGCAGTTTTATGTACTGTAATTTTTTATTGGAACAACACCATTTTTGTTTACATGAAAGCCTTAGCTACCCTTCTTCCACCTCCCTAAACTATGCTGGGAATCTAGGCATTAGCTGGTACCAAGCCCTCAGAGAGTAGAAATTTGATCTGTTCCCAATGCAGAAAGCTGATGTTTTATCTCTCCCCTGAAAAGGAGGAGAGAGAAGACAGAAGAGGAAATGAAAGCAAAAAGAAAGAAGGAAGGAAGAATCAGGAAGATAAAGAGAAACTGAGGTGAATTGAGGGGATAGAGAAATTTTATAGTGATCAGTGAAGGGGCCATTGGATGTTTTAAGAAAAGAGATGTTTGAGGTTCTCATAAAGCTGTTTGTCTTAAAGTGCAAACCCTTCTCTATCTCCATTGTGAAAGCTTGTGTAGGATGTGAAGACATATGTGTTTGCGTGTGTGTGAGTGTGTGTGTATACACCAAGAGTTGCATGTCCAGGTTGATGTGGGGCACAGCAGAGACAGCAGGATCAGAGAGGGGAAATGAAGGAGGCCAGAGATGGAAGGCCCCTAGTAATTACAGCAATCTTTGTCAGGACATGGAACTCGTAATGACTGTGGAATTGGAGGTTTAAGGCAATTTCATTCATATCTGTAGCAGTATGTGTCTCCAGCTATCATCTTGGCTATCAGCTATGTCTGCTGTATAAAGCAAGGCACATACCTTTGACTTTGACATCCCCCACTTCCCTCATCCTCCATATCTAATCTTTGTATTATTAGGTTTAGTTCCTCTTTCTGAATTACCTCTCATCTTTGGAGCTTGGAAGTCAGAAAGTGATATTCTCCAGGTCAAGTAGAAAATACAGATACTCTATAAACAGGAATTATCAGGCTTTTATTAGAATTCTTTTAGGGGGGATCAAAACCCACTGTGGTATATTTCCGCTGCAAATCACTTTACTGCATCACTATTAAAGATGAGGTTGAGTCAGAAGGAGTACCTGATTGCACTACAACATCTCTAGAAGACATTGGTGTAGTGGGTTAAATACAACTGTAAATTCATTTTTGTCCCTGTCATCAAGAGGTGGTATCTATGTCCCTTTTTCTTGAATCAGCACTGGCTCTGTAACTGGTTTTAAACAATAGAACATGGAAGAAGGGTTGCTATGAAACATCAGCATCTTGGCTTTGAGAGATTGGCAGCTCCCTCTTAGACTATTTCCACTTGGGATTCAGTAGCTACCTGAGTTACTACAGCTCCATACTGTAGCCTTCTGAGCTGTCTGATATCATAATGCTGCAAGTAAGCTCAAATTAGTTGTTTGAGGCAGGACTGAGAGAGAGAGAGAAACATCGAGAGAGATAGACAGAAAGAGAAAGAGAGAGGGGCATACAGAGGTGTCTTGGGAGACAAAACATGTGCATGAAGACTTCTTAGACTTTTAGCCTAGCCCATTCACCAACTGAATTCAGCCATGTGAATGATCTCAGTTGACACTACCTGAAGCAGGAGAACCACCCAGCTGGGCCTTGTTCATAAAATTATGAGCAAACAAAATGTTTGACTTAACTTAATGTTAAGTCATTAAGTGTTGTGGTACTTTTTATAAGGATATATGAAAGTAAAAGGACTAGATCACATGATTTTAGAAGATATGTTCGTAATACTTCTATTAATATTTGGCTATCAATGCTATACCTACCCAGAGGTACTAAATTACATGACACAGACTACATTTATTCTTTCATGATTTCACGACTTTTAGCAAAAATTAACTCTTATGATAGAAAAGAGTGAAAAGTAATTGTATCAAGACTTGCTATAAAGCTTTAGTAATCATTAAAGTGTGGTATTGGTGAAGAACAGACAAATAGATCAACGGAACAGAACAGAGAGTCCATAAATAAACCTGCATAATTGTAACCAACTGGTCTTTAACAAAGAAGCAAAAGCAATACAATGAAGCAAAGACAGTCATTTTTACAAATGGTGCTGGAACAACTAGACAGTCACATACAAAAAAAGAAAGGAGTTGGACAGATATAACACCTTTTCACAACAATTAACTCAAAATGTATTGTAGATCTGGCTCACTGCCTGTAGCTCAGTGGTTAGGGCACTGGCCACATACACTGGGGCTGTCAGGTTCAAACCTGACCTGTGCCTGCTAAACAACAATGACAACAACAATAAAAAATATCTGGGCATTGTGGTGGGCACCTGTAGTCCCAGCTACTTGGGAAGCTGAGGCAAGAAAATCACTTAAGCCCAAGAGTTTCAGGTTACTGTGAGCTGTGATGCCAAGGCACTCTACTGAGGGTAACATAATAAGACTCTGACTCAAAAGAAAAATGTACTGTAGATCTAAATGTAAGACACAAACTAATAAAACTCCTAAAGAAAATATAGGAGAAAGTCTAGATAATGTCCTTAGATATAACACAAAGCAAGATCTATGAAAAAAGTAATTGATAAGTTGGACTTTATTAAAATTAATAAATTAATACAAATAATTAATAATTGTAATTTATTGTAATTAATTAATACAAATAAAATATTTCTCCTCTGCAAAAGACAATATAAAGAAAATGAGAAGACACTAAGGGTGAAACCTAGTATAAACTAGTGGCTTTGGGTGATTGTCAGTGTTGGTTAAGCAATTACAACCAATCTACCACTCTGGTGGGGGGATGTTATTAATGAGAAAGTCTGTGCATTTGTGGAAGTAGCAGGCACATGAGAAATCTCCGTATCTTTTCAATTTTGTTATGAACCTAAAACTTCTCTAAAAAATAAACTCTTAAAAACAAGAAAGAACAACAACAAAAGAGTAAATTGTAGTTTAAACCATCATCCCAATACTAACACATTGCAGTAGCTTAGATAGTTTCTGCATAAAATTGTCAGTCAACAATGTGTTAAGATGTCAGAGATGCTAAGTGATTTTATATTATAAGTAGCTGAGAGATGAAAAGGGGAGAAAGATTAAACAGGCTGAATTTGGGACAAATGGGAATTGATTCTAGGAGAAATGAATCAGGGTGTTAAGAAGTTATGTGACAAAGTGGAAACAATAATAAATTTTAATGTAATTTATTTCTATGGTTGACTTATTTCTTATGACAATTCTCCAAGGTAGACCTTCTCTTAATTTCACAGATGGAGAGACTAATTCTAGAGGGACACATAAAAGTAAACTGTATTGAAGTCCATGCACAGAGGTCTGACAATTAAGTTCAAGAACTTGCCACCATGTGCTCACATTGGCAACACTGTACAAACAACTCAGTAAGGTTTCATAACTTTGTGTATCAGTAATAGTTGGGTTTGTGTTGACATGTGGCAGTGTCTTGCTAAGTGGTGTTCATTATTGTTGTTGCATGTTTTTCTGTGCTGTTCTGAAAATGTAGGTATTAGGATTTGAACAATGAACAAATATTCATAAATTTCTCATTAAACTTGGCAAGAGTGAAAGTGAAATCAGGGACATGTTAGTCCAAGTTGATGCGGATATTTCCATGAAGAAAATAGCAGTGTACAAATAGTTTAAACATTTTTCTGTGTGAGAGAAAGTGTCAATGATGAAGACAGGTCAGGGTGGCCAGTAATGACAATAACTCAGGAAAACACTGCAAAAATTTGTCCAGTTGTGTGTCACAATCATTGGCTGACTGTAAGTAGCATAGCAGACTAAATAAATATCAATAGAGAAACAGGAAAAAATCTTAACTGAAAATCTTGGCATGAGAAGGTGTGGCTCTTGCATAATGACAATGCACCAGCTCACACATCACAACCTGTGAGGGAGTTTTCAGCCAGGAAACAAATAACTGTATTGGAACACCCTCCCTACTCACCTGATCTGGCCCTCAGTGACTTTTTCTTTACTTGAATATAAAGTAAATATTGAAAGGAAGACATTTTGATGACATTCAAGACTCTTTATTCAAGAGTAATAAAATGACCGCTCTGTTGGCCATTCCAGAAAGAGTTCCAAAATTGCTTTGAAGTGTGAACTAGACACTGGCATCAGTACATAATTTCCCAAGGGGAGTACTTTGAAGGTGACTATAGTGATATTCAGCAAAGAGGTATGTAGCACATTTTCTAGGATATGAGTTTGTGAACTTAATTGTCAGAACTCACAGTCTGCTTACATGTTGCAGCTTCCTAAGTAAGTTTGGAATCAGTAAAGCCAAATTGTGAAATATTTCCATTTAGTAATTTAACAGTTGTTGAAAGTGGATTGACAGGAACTAGGAAAATTTCTCTGCATACTTCACTAAACCATATCCAAAATCTGTGCCTTTGTGATCTGACCAGTTGCTTGAAAGAGAAGTGGCAAAGGTAAAATTGAATCCTTGAACCAAACTAAGTAAATGCAAAACTACTGCCAGTATCTAGATTGTGAGGAAATTTGAGTTCTAAATAACTGGCTCAAAAAATTTGTAGCAGAGGTTTATAATGAAATTAGCTCTTTAAAAAGAAGCCAATCATAACCAGCAAGATCATCTTTTGACCTTGCAAAGTAATTATAAATTCTTAACTAAGGCTTCTTAGTCACTTTCCATGTTAGAGAAAAATACATCTCTTTTGGATCATGCCCAATTATGTGACATGTGCAATTCTCCTTTTTTTGTATTATGATCTATTTCAGATCAAAATATCTCCCATATCTAAAACCTTGGAATGAACGATTTCTAAAGTACATTGCTTGTAGTGTGACCTAGATAATGTGATGACAGCCCTTTGGAACAACATCAAGACTGCTCCATACATGTGCCCTATAGGAGCAGGCTGCTCAAAATGACAGATTAAATTATATACTCAGGTTTTTCCTGTATTACTATATACCCAAACTGTAGGATAGACCATAGGGTTAAAAATGTTAGGCACTAGGGACAGAGTTATCTGGGAAAAAGCCAAGCATCAATGCTGGCCATGAGTATGAAAAACAATACTCACTAGACACAGCATACTGTCTCAGCCCTAAGTTATATTTAGCAGTGATAAGAAAAAGGCAAGACAGAAATGTAGTAAACAGAATGTGTTGGGAGTCAATCATACAGTTAAAGATGAACTCTTTGTTTTTTTAACCTTTACTTTCTCTTTGAAGCTTTCTACTGTGCTGTATTTTCTTATATCTGACATTTCAATGAAAGGCAGTGAGGAACATTGGAGGGAGCCACACCCTTGTCTCTCCCTGCAGAGGGCTTGTTGGTGTTGGCCTCCTGGGGTCCCTCAGTTCAATGCAAAATGGCTTGAGGGGGTGTTATTATTTTATGTTGAGTTGCACCAACACGAAACATCTTCTAAACCACTTTAATGCAAGGACAAATCTGAGATGCTTCCTTGTTAATTATACAATTCAGTCAATCTAGAAAAGATGGGCCAGGGAAGTATTCTTAGATCAAAACTATAAATGAAGGAGGCACAAGGAAATGGTACTTGAGAAGTAAAGATAACTCAAACCACCATGTGCAGGAGATATGAAGATAGCACTCAAGTGGCAGTTATAAATATTAGCCACACAATTCAGCCTTCCCAGTGTGCAACATAGAAGAGGCATTGGCTTGGGATTATCAAACATTTTGAAAGCATATTCACAAAGGGAGCTGTGAAACTTCTTCACTCTGGTGAGGTGAGTAGTATTTCACAGTTTGGTTCTAAAAATTGTCATTTTAAAGAAAATTAACTTTAGTGGTTTTTAATAACTACAATGTATTGTCTATATATTTAAGTTTATTATCTGGTTTCTTGTTGTTTGGACATTTAGCATGTTTTCATGTTTATTTTTTCTTTTCTGTTAAAAACAATGTTGTGCTCAAATTTGTAAATAAATCTTTATATCTACAGAAGATACCATGAATGGAAAATTCTGCAATTGGAATGGGGTTAAAGTGTGAGGCGTTTGACATGCATTATATAGAGTATACATTTGCGAGGTATCTGAGATTTTTAGGATAGTCATTACCTGCCATATTGGTTAAATTTCCTTCATTAAAAGTGCAAACAATTCATATGACTCTCAATATATAAGGGTGTGATTATGGCCAGACACTCACTTTGTAAAAGGCAGCTGGCCTCTTTTAACTTACACTAGTAATGAAATAAGATCTCATTTGAAATAAAAGGACAATTGTTGAATCTTAGGGAGGTCAGGATTAAGTATTATATAGCACTTCCTGCTGCAAACAAACCTGGGTCAGGGCTGGAACAGGGCTCTGACAGTGCTAAGGCACCAATAAATATTTAATTTAGTGTTCATCTCAGTGCCAAATATTGCACCTGGAGATAATATCTGACTGGATTTGGACCAAAGGATGAATAAATGAATGCTGGCCATGAACACTGACTTATATAAACCATTCTTTTGGACTGCTCCTCTGAATCCAGTCTATACTATATTCTTTATTGTGAATTTTTAATTGTTTTCTGTTTTAACCCCACCTTTAGAATTTCTCATGGTTTTCTGTTCCACCTACTCATCCAGAGCTTCTTTCTGCCTCGTTCCTTTTCCTTTGCATGCCACACTAACCTCTTATCTGGGTTCTTAAAACATGCTGATGACACATTAATACTACCTTCTATTCTATCACTTTCTAAGTAACCAAAAGAATGCTGACCTAAAATAAAATTCAGTTATTAAAACCACTAAAAAACAAATGAAATGATGTTTTTAGTTTTGGCATATAAATCAAGTGCTTCTTGTGTTCTGCCTTCCCTCTCTGTTTTCCAAGGTGAAGAAGGAAGAAGTAAAGTAAACAAAATTAATAGAAAGATTATTCAAAGAAGACATGTTTTTCAGTAACTTTATGTGTGTGACTTTTACTGGAATCAATTACAGCATTAGTAGTAAACTCTTATCTCATTAGATGACTCACATTGGAAAAGCAACTTTATTACTTTAAAACTGAGACACGCTCATTATTTTTAAAATTCAGATTATTAGAAACATATAAAGGTTAATGTGAAAATAATCACATGGAATTCTCCCAAGAGATAACCACTGTGAATGTATTGATGAGAACTCTTTAATATATTTCTCTATGTCTAGGTAGATACACACACAAGCCTACACAACCAATATTGTGTATTTGGGATCACACCACACAAACTATTCTTTACATGTATACTTTAAAAGAATAATATTGTATATATTTATACAGATTTTGAACTTTCATCCATGACAAAAAGATTCTATGTTATTTTTAATGGATGCAGGATATATCCTTGTTTATTCCATAATTTAGTTAACATTTGAGAGAATATTTATATTATTTCCTTTCTCTTTTTCTTCCCGTCCTGCCTCCTTCCCTCACTTCCTTCTTCCTTCTATCCTTTCTCTATTCCTTCCTGCCTAGGGGCCTACAAAAATGATCTCTAGAAAGGGTATATGAACTGAAATTCTTCTCAAGAAATCATGAGTTTGATTTCCTATTCCATATTCAATATAGATTTTAATATTATTACCTTTGCCAATCTACTAGTATGAGATCTGGATGCTTTTAATTGCATTTCTTGATTATAAGTAAGTAATCACATATTGTTAGGATTAAAAATGACCATTAGCATCATTATTCATTAGAAACATGTGAATTAAAGCCATCATGAGCTATCATTGCATGGCCATTAGAATACCTGAAACTGAAAGTTCTGACCATACAGAATAAACTTAATGTTTTTGGTCATAAAAATCCAGAAGCACTAAACAAAAATATTGACAAATTAAGCATATAAAATCAAACACTTCCCTACAATGCGGAAATAAGAGCAGTATAAACATTAAAAAAAATCAAATGAGGAAATAATATTTATAAAACATGACGGGATTTCTAGACTTAATATGCAAAGAATTCTTATAAATTATTTTTCTAAGATGACCATTTTAAAGTTTTTCCTTTGGGGTGATTTCCTGTTCTTTTTTGTACTACATTTTTTTTGTTTTAATGAGCAAGGCTGCACAGATTTTATTTATTTATTTTTGTCCTTTTATAAAGTCATATACACATAGATCATGAATACATTTATGCCTTTGTGCGATTCAATGTGTTGATTTTTTTGTACAAATTGGAGTGCTTAAATCCAACTAATTAAAATAGCTTTCACCTCATTTACTTAATCACTGTGTTAAGACATTTGTGTTCTATACTTGATAGATTTGACTTGTACCCTTGCAATATGCTCCACAGGTGTGGTCCCAACATTTACCCTCGCTCTATCAAGACCCTCTCATCACCCTCCCCTTCCTTCCTTCATCCTGGGCTATAGTTGTGATTCATCTTTCATATGAAAGTGTGAATGGGAGTGCAGAGCAAGATGGCCGACTGGAAGCAGCTTCCAAAAGAGGCTCCTGTCCAAAAGGAAAGATAACCTCCAAAAACTGTCCAATTAAGCTGAAGACTGGGACCCCAGCTGACAGAGAGAAGTGATAACTGCAGGTCACCTCTGCTGAGGCAAGCTGCACTCCAAGAAAGCAAGCAAGCTTCAGGTACAAAATTCATCTGAAAGGAAAAGTGTCCATCCCTTCCCCCAAGAAAACTATGGGTTTTTTTGTTTTTCTGTTTCCTTTCTTTTATCTCTTTGTTTGCTCCTGTGGGTTTTCTATAGACAAGTGGTGAACTGTGGGCCTCTTGTCTCACCCCACGGAAGAGTGCTGTGGGAAATGGGAACTTCTTCCTCAGAGCTATCCTGCTGTGACTCTGAACACTCTCTTGCTAGCAGAAAAACTGAACTAAAGTTTTCCCCATTCTGAACTAACAGTACACCCTTCCCCACTTACCTGATGAACCAGAAGCCTAACCCCTGCTGAGACTGAGGGAGGAGGTTCTTGAGCAGTACCCCCCTTTTTTTCTGGACCAAGTGCCTCACCAGCAAGAGACTTCGGGGTGCTGCAGTGAGCCTCCCTCCCCATGGCCAGGGACTCTCCCAGCAACTGCATGGGCCTACATCCCACACCTCTGGGGCCTTCGCCCTACCTCTGGCTGGCTGAGCGTGAGGCCCAGGGTCCATGCCTGCCGGACCTCCGCAGGTCCACCTTTGGCCAGGGACTCCCCCGTGACTGTGCGGCTCCGTGCCCCAAGTCCGATGGGCTTATGCAGGTCCACCTTCAGCCAGGGACTCCAATGGCGACTGCGCAGCCCCAGACTCCACACTGCAGGAACTTTGCAGGCATGCCCCCAGCCAGAGACTCCCCCGGAGACTGTGCTGCCTTGTGCTCTGCACCTGTAGGGCCTCCACAGGCCCTCCTTTGGCCAGGAACTCCACAGTGACCATGCTGCCTTGCTCCCCACACCTGCGGGGTCTCTGCACCCCCACTCCTGGCCGGGGACTCCTCTGGTGACTGCACAGCCCCGCATGTCTGCCCCAGCTAGGGACTCTGCAGGTCTGTCCCTGGCTAGGGACTCCACAGGCCTGCCCTCGGCCAGGGACTCTGCCGGTGACCACAAGGCCCTGTGCTCTGTGCCTGCCAGGCCTCTGCAAGTCCACCTCCGGCCAGGGACTCCAGAAGCCATGCAACCCATGTCCTCCCTCCTGTACCCTCCCTGCCTCCACACCAACCCTAGCTGTCTGGCCAGGGACTCCGGAAGCCCTCCCTGCCTCTGTGTGGAGCCCTCCTCCCCACCAGAGACTGCTCGAGCCATTGGCTCCCTTTGCCAAAGTCACTGGGCACCTGCCACTCCCAGAGCCATGTGCACCATCCCCCGTCCTGCTGCTGGATCCTGGGGTGCCACACTCTGGAGCTGCTCCCACAGCCAGAACTCCCTGTCTGAGGCAGTCCCAGAGGAGCTACACAGGGTCACTCCCTACAAAGTTCCAGCAACAATAGAGTGACCCCGCTGGGGTCTAATCTTGGAGAGACACCTCCCCAACTCTGAGGACAACCAGAGGTAACGGTGAAAAACCATCATGGGGCTGAATCAATGGTAAAACTCTGGCAATATGAATAATCAGAGTAGATCAACTTCCCCAAGGAACAACAAGGCAGACACAGCACAAGATTCCATGCATAAACAAATGGCTGAGATATCAGATCGAATTCAGAATCTGGATAGCAAATAAGATCAACAGAATGGAGGAAAAGATGGATTTCAAATTTCAAGCAGTAATCCAAAAGATGCCTCAAGAATTCAATGAATTCAAAGACAAAATGACCAAAGATTTTGACACATTGAGACAAGAAGTTGCAGCCCTCAAAGAGCTGAGAAATACAGTAAAATGCCTCAGTAACAGAATTGAACAAGCAGAAGAAAGGATTACTGACATTGAAGACCAAGCTTTCGAACGCTCCCAAACCTTCAAAGAGGAAGAGAAATGGAAAGCAAAAACAGATCACTCTCTCAGAGAGCTCTGAATAATTCAAAGAAAACCAATATTTGCCTTATAGGGATCCCTGAAAGTGAGGAAGCAGCTTCACAAGACACAGAGTCCCTTCTTCATGAGATTATATAAGAGAACGTTCCACACATGCGAAGAGATTCTGAAATTCAAATAGCAGACATTTTCAGAACTCCAGCACGACTTAACCTGAATAAGACATCCCCCAGACACATCATAATCAATTTCACTAAAGTTAATATGAAGGAGAAAATTCTGAAAGCAACCAGATGTAAGAAAACCATTACCTACAAACGGAAAAACATTAGAATAACTGTAGATCTCTCTGCTGAAACCTTTGAAGCTAGAAGAGGATAGTCATTGACTTTTAATCTCCTGAAACAAAATAACTTTCAACCCAGGATCCTGTATCCAGCTAAACTGAGTTTCATTTATGACAGAGAAATTAAATACTTTAATGACATCCACATGTTGAAGAAATTTGCCATAACTAAACCAGCTCTCCAGGATATTCTCAGACCTAT
>CAUYRH010087701.1:0-13988 GCA_963574655.1 Perodicticus potto
AGCTGTGCACCACATTTGTGGACTAACACTGCCTTAGCCTTAGATTTCTGTTCAACTCTTATTTTCTTTTTGCCACGATTTCTTTACTATACCATATCTCTTTTAAGCAGCTGTCTTGGCCGAAGACAGCCAACCACAGACCACCTACACTTGTGAGCCAAAAGAAAGTTTGAAGTTACTATTTGGGAAATAGCAAGAAAAATCCTAATATGGTTTTCTTTTAGCATCACTGAATAAGTGCTTCTGACCTGACACTGTTCTACCTTTGCCTATTACTGATTATACTAATCAGATTTATGTTTTCCAGAAATGCCATCATGCAATAAAGATGGTTCCAGTCCATGAACCCCTGTATCACTCTCCCTCCAGAGAAACCCTAACTGCCCCCTTCTATCATCGCCCGATTCAGCAGGAAGCAGTTAGATTGAGTCTTCGCCCTTTTTCCCAAACAGCAGTTAGAGTTTCTACTCGGAGAGGGAGAATAGATGCAGGACACTTGGCGCCCTAGCCAGCTCAGTGGAGCTGGCAAACCTGCCGCCTCCTCCTTGGCGGTATCGGTGCTGCGGCAGCCAGCTGAAGAACCAGCGGGCTGGATGACAGGCAAGGAGAGGGACCTCCAACCCCCACCGGAGGCTCCAATAGCCAAAAAGGCCAGACAACTGCCGAGGAGACACCTGTGCCTTGGTGTCTCCTTTACTTTACACTTAGGACTAAATGTAGAACCCCCATTTCCTATGCCTAGGTTAATTTCATGTGAATTTCCTAGGCCTCAATTCCATGAATGGACTGTGTCTATTCATTGATACATTCATTCACTTTGCCCCAGTGGAAGGGACTGTGTTCGTTCGTTCATTGATACATTCATTCACCTTGCCCCAGTGGAAGGGACTGTGTTCGTTCATTAATACATTCATTCACATTGCCCCCAGCAGAAGGGACTGTGTTCATTCGTTTCCTGGCCAAGGAACCCATACACCTATATATACCCCGAGACTAAAAGCCTAAAGGGGGAGACGGGGAAAGACCAGGAGAGAAACAGAGAGAGTTTTTCTCTCACCACTTGAGTTCTCTCTCTCTACCAGGAGCTTTAGTGTTTTCTGTATTCTTTTCTGTAAATAAACTCTGTCTTACCACTGGAAAAAAAAAAAAAGAAAGAAAGAAAATGCCATGAAGGCTATGTTAAACAGTTTGATGAAAACATTTCAGATTGTATATGAAACCAGCACATTGTACCCCTTGATTGCACCAATGTACGCAGCTGTGATTTAATAAAAAAAAATAAAATAAAAAATAATCACTATAAAAAAAAGAAGAAGAAGAAGAAGCTGTCTTGGCTTGGCACCCGTAGCTCAGTGGTTAGGGTGCCGGCCACATGCACCAGGCTGGTGGGTTTGAACGCAGCCTGGGGCGGCTAAAATGACAATGACAACAACAAAAAATAGCCAGGCGTGGTGGCAGGTGCCTGTGTTCCCAGCTACTTGGAAGGCTGAGGCGAGAGAATCGCTTAAGCCCAAGAGTTTGAAGTTGCTGTGAGCTGTGACGTCACAGCACCCTACTGAGGGGGACATGGTGAGACTCTGTCTCAGAAAAAAAAAAAGAAGCTGTCTTATTCCCCGTCTGTAAAGAAGTATAAATAAATCCATCATTAAATAAGTAAATAAAATGCAAAATTAAGTTTTATTCTCACAAAAGCCTATTGGGATGGTGGTCACCGTTCTTGTGTTTTGATTGAAAAGATTCAGGCACAGAGAGCTTAAGTAATTTACCCAAAGTCACACAGCTCATAGGGACATAGGATGCTAACTCTAGTTTGTCTGCCTTCTAAGTCCACAGGCTTTCCGCTGCCATGTGCTCCCAGGTGGTCCCCCTACCACTGCTGCCCAAATAAACCTTCTTCTGGTCTTCCTCACAGCGGCTCTCAACCTGAGGCCCCCCCCTTTGGGGGTCCAACTACCCTTTCACAGGGGTCGCCTAAGACCATCCTGCATATCAGATATTTACATACAATTCATAACAGTAGCAAAATTACAGTTATGAAGTAGTAACGAAAATAATTTTATGGTTGGGGGTCACCACAACATGTATTAAAGGGTCGCGGCCCTAGGAAGGTTGAGGACCACTGTGAGTCTAGGAGCTCCAGGGGGTCCCAAGGTCTCGAGACCTATAATAGGCCAAGAATAGAGCCATAGAACCAGCCACTGTGCCCACCTTCTCCCCTTTCACCAGGGCAGAACAAGAGGACACAGGTGCAGGTTCTGTCTCCATGGGGAGCTCCCAGCCCGAGCCTGGCCGGTCCCAGCCGCGCGTCCGGGGCGCGTGCGCGCGGAGGGAAGCCTCGGTCCGCATGTGTTTCCCATTTGCATGCAGCCCGCCTGGTCTCCGCAGAGCCATTCCAAGTCCCGAGCTGTGGGAGCCTTTTTTTTTTTTTACACCCTCCCCCCCTTCTCTTCCTATCCCTCTCTCCCTCTGACAGCTTTTCTCTTTGAATCAGAGAGCTAGAGTCTGCCAAGTGAAAATGTAACTCAAACCTCAAAGGGCTCAAGGCGGCTAGAAACTCGTGAGGCACGATCGCCCCAGAGATGCGGGACTCGGCCGTCAGGACTCCTGCTGGGCGCGGCTCTCGGCTGCCAGAGGGTGGGGGGACGGCCCTGGGGTCTGTGTACTTTCAGTTGATAGTGTATCTAAATGTCCTTGCACCTTCCACCTAGAGGTGGGGTGATTTCTCCACTTTATAGGTGAGGGAGCCAGACCCCAGAGTGCAGAAGAGAAATGCCGTACTTACATCTCGTACTTATATCTCGCTCCATCCTCCCAGCTACCCAGGGAGGTGGGGGGTGGGGGGCAGAGCCCGGGGCCCTAAGCTGTTCTCATCTTCCTTTCATCGCCCAGCTTCTAAGAGGTAAAGTTGGACCATCAGACTCCAAAGACATTTTTCTCCACCATGCAGCGGGACATCCAGAGAAGGGGTGGGGGGCACCTCAAAAGCTGCTAGTGGGGAAACGGGTACACACATTAGAAACGACCCAATATTTCTCCCTGAGCACTGTAAAGAAGCACAAGATCCATCAAGCCGTTGTCTGCCTTCTTGCCAAGGAGGAACTGAGCGCTCCCTGCAGGTGGGCTTATTCGGAAATGGCTTTCTCCAGGAGCTATATCCTGGGCTGAACTGTAGAACAGGGGAACAGCAGCAGTGAGGGGCAAGCTCCCTTCCCTTAGTCCCCCCCACCACCACCACCGATAGCTGCATAATTTTCAGGCACAGGGTAAAATGTGGGGCCTCAGGTTCAAGATGGCAATAGGAGAATGTTAAACCCAGGCCAGGGCCCTTTGCAGCTGCTAGGGCTGACACACAAGGAGCAGGCCTTCAGTGACGCCTCTGTCCCCACTTACAGATCTGGTCGGCCTGGGAGCCCCCTTTCAGATCAGCAAGCCCCAGAAGCCCAGAGGGAGAGCAGCCCAAGTAAGGCTCAGTCACCCATAAGTGACCCAGCAGGTACCATCACCAGCGTCTCCCTGTCTAGGCTCTCTCCAAATATGCCATTGTCACTAGTAACTCCCTTGACTAGCTGTGTGACTTTAGGTAAGTTACTTAAGCTCTCTGTGCCGGCACCATTTCAACCAAAACACTAGAACTATGATCACTGGTTCTAATAGGCTTTTGTGAGAATAAAACTAAATTTTGCGTTTTATCTATTCATTATTTAATGTTGGATTTATTTGTTCCCTTATACGTTTCTTTATAGAAAGGAGACAAGATAGCTCCAGCAGGCTTAATAAACACCTGTGGATTTAATACCATTGAGAAAAGTGATGGCAGTCATTCACAACCAAGTGTAAATAATCAGTACCAGTTTAAACTGTGACCCTCCCACAGGGATTTTCACAGGGATCAAAACCTTAAGCTCAAGAAATATACTTCACTCAGGGGCCTTCCAGGCATCAAAGAATAAATGGGGAGTGGCTGCTAGGGACAGAAGAGAGAAGGCATTTACCTGCCTCACTTCTTGGTCAGGCCACTCCCAGAGAGGTGATATATAGGGATTCCTGGTGCTAGATCTCAGGGACCCCTGCTGGCCTCTCACAGTGGCTCAAACAAGCACTTAATTTTTCATCATGGGTGGCTCATTCAGGCAAATGGCCACTGCGTCTTCATCAAGGCCAAAGGTGTTGCTATGCCCACTACAACTTTGGCTTTTTGTCCCAGCCTCAGTGAGAAATGAATGCTTCCCCAAAACAGGACCTGAAAATGGAAGGCAAGAGGAAGGGAAAATGGGGTGGAAGGCAAATGGAAGAAAAGGAAGGAAGGAAAGAAGAAAAGGAAAATTTACTTGTTTTGCTTTTACTGGACTGTAAGCTTCTTGAGAACAGGAACCATAGCTATCTTATTCCCCCAGAGCCTAAGGCAGCCAAAGCAGCCCTTAGAGCCTTATATACCATAGGTGCTCAGTAAATATTATGAATGGGTAGATAGCAGGTGTGAGGTAGTTGCATGGATATCCATGTAGGTAGATGGATGTGTGGACAGGTGAGTGAATGAATGAATTGGTGGAAAGTGGGTGGTGGGTGGATGAATTGATGGAGAGTGGGTGGGTACATGGATGGATTGATGGAGAATGGGTGGGTGGGTGGATGAATTGAAGAAGAGTGGGTGGGTGGATGGATGCATTGATGGAGAGTGGGTTGGTGGATGGATGGATTGATGGAGAGTGGGTGGATGGATGAATTAAAGGAGAGTGGGTGGGTTGGGTGGGTGGATGGATTGATGGAGAATGGGTGGTGGGTGGATGAATTGGTGGAGAGTGTGTGGGTGGATGGATGGATTGATGGAGAGTGAATGGATGGATGGATGAATTGATGGAGAGTGGGTGAGTAAATGGATGAAAAGGTGATGGACAGATGTGTAGGTCAATGGGTTAATGGATGGGTAGATAGAGGGACAGGAACATGGGTAAAATACTAGACCCTGTGTTAGATGCCCTTGTGTTTATGTCTTTTTATTTTCCAAACATCGTTTTGAATTCTCTTTGAACAAGATTAGAGGTTTAAACAAGCAAGCGATTTCTCATCAGCTCTTTGAGGTTAAGTATTATGGTTATCCTTTAATTCAGATGACTTTGAGAGGCTAAACAACTGGTGCAAGGTCACCTCTCTTCCTGCTAGGAAGGGACCCAGCCAGGTTCCAGATCACAGTCTGCCTGAGTTGACCCAAGGTTGGGCATTTACCTGAGGACACACCATGGCATTTTCTCCTCACTCCTAGCCCTGAACCTCTGAGCCCCATCATCTGTCCCACCCACAAGGACACAAGCATACTCAACACCTTTTCTACTAACTTTCACATACCTCCAGACATCATGTTTCTCTTCCAGACTATTCCAGCTAACACCTCCTGCCCCTCAGAGATGAGCAGACCAAGCTGGATGAGGCAGGGCAGGAAGTCCGTCTAACACAAAGCCAGACCACATGAGGGCAGTGTGCTGGTGATCTGTCAGCTGAGCTTTCTGTTATCCTGTCCTGATCCCCACCCCAAATGCATGGAAACACACAATTATGCATATGCAGACCCCCTGGTCTCGTTCATTGTCCTGGGTGTTCACCGTTGTGTGCATGTCAGCTCTTCACAGTCCAGGATCTAGTGTGTGAATGATCCCAAATGGCCCCCACTGCTCCTCTCATTTCTCTGTATTGCTATCACACAATTAAACAATAAGATGTGTTCAGGGCTCTAAAAAGTCACACAAACTCTGACTCTACCCTTGTGAGGTGGTAGGCAGCTTCTAAGATGGCTCCCAATGGTCTCTGCTTCATGGCACATGCACCCTTTCATAATTCCCTCCTCTTGAACGTGAGCTGCATCTAGTGACTTACATCTAATGAACAGAACATGGATGTCCCTTCCAAGATTAGGTTACAAAAGGATTCTGGCTTCTGCCTCGCTTGCCTTCTTTGGCCTTTCTGTTCATTTGTTTTTACAAAAGCCAAGTGCCATATTGTGAACTCCCCTGTGGAGAAGGGCAGCCTGTAGCCACCAGCCACAGAGGAACTGAGGCCCTCAGTCCAACAGCCTGAAAGGAACCACATCCTGCTCATGACCTCTAGGGAGATGGGAAGCAGAGCTCCCCCTGTCCAGCCTCCAGACAATGAGATCCCCAGCTAGAGCCTCAGCATCGAGTGATCCTGGGTCGCAGGACTCCACCAAGCCACATCTAGATTCCTGCTCCACAGAAACTGCAAGACAATAAGGGTCTGTCGCTTTGACTGCTGCATTTAGGGATAATTTATCACACCAGCATAGATAACTAACAACTCATCTGATATCCTATTGAATAAGGGCTCCTTGCCAATGATTCTAAGGGAAAAGAGATTAGGATCCGTTCTGTACCCTTTAGACACTCTCACTCTGGAAGTCAACTAGTGAAGACAGATTGTTTTAATGCACCTGAATAAGCAGTATGATCAAGTTGCAATATATGACCAAGTAATTACGTGTGTATTGACAGAGTAAACAAACAATGAAAATCCATTGGCCAAAGTAAGTCACATGGCTAACCCGACGCTAGAGGGAGGGGAAATACACTCCACTTCCACCTCTTTGGTGGAAGGAAATGCAAAGTCACATGACTAAGGATATAGACACAGAAAAGAAAGAGGAATGAGGGCCCCAAGTACAACCTACTCTAAAAGGCCATGCAGTTTAGAGGGACAAGAAAATATTTAACATATGCATAAAAAGAGATGGGAAGAAATGTATCAAAAGTTGACACTCCGTATTTTTTTCTATCTCCAAGTATTCTATAATGAGCATATTTATATTTAAAGTAAGAAAAGATAATGTCACTAAGTATAAGAGAAAAGCCCTGGTAGCGTGAAGAAAAGAGAAGTGTTTTCTAGCTGAGAGAGCCAGAGATGGTACCTAAAGGCAGGTAACATGGAGGTGGCATTAAAGAATAAGAAGGCTTTTTTGGTTTTTTTCTTAAAGGACAAGTTCTTCAGCAGAGAAGGAAAATGATAAGGGTGTTTTAGATCCAGAAAACAGAACAAGTCACTAATCCAGAAGTGGAATTTGTCTTAAAGTTGTCAGGTGCAGGGAGAGGTAAGTGACCAGCGGTGGTGGACTCACCTTGTCAAGGGCAGAGGAGGGAAGAATCAGGGATTGTCCAAGGAGTCTCAAATGTCAGAGATAGAAGGGACATCAGAGAGCAGAGCGGCCCCCTCACTTTATTCTCTCCCATCATATGAAATTGCCCATCAATTTCATGTTCGACCTAGGAAAACAGCAATTTTATATGCGTCAACCTAACGCCAAGGAGGAAACTGAGCCCCAACAGGGACGGCGAGTTTTGCAGTTATGGAGAAAATGAGTGGCAAAGCCAGGACAAGGGGGCCAAACCCGACACATTTAAGCACTTGCGTGAGAAGGTCAGATAAGAGGAGGTTTGACAAGAAGCATCTTCCCAAATGCCGACTTTGGAGGCCTTTACTGTGTGCACACTGTCAGGCTCCCATTGAGGGTACTTAATTAACATTCACTGGTATCCTCAGCAGAGCAGGTGCCTCTGACTTTGTCTTTAAAGACCTTCTGCAGATAGCCATGAGGTGAGCAGGGCTGTGGAAGTTCCCGGCAGGCAGACAGCTTGTCACTATTCTCTGCATCCAGAGGTGCTAGCACAATTCTAGGTACCTGGTCATCATTTAGTCATATTTGTCAAATCCAATGCCTGCTGTCTATTCCCTTCCTTCTACCCTCCTAGGCCCTGGAGCTTCAGCCAAGTGTCACCCCTTTTATCTCCTACTGTCCTAGGCCAGAAGAAGTCTTCCCAATCTTGTTCCATAACCTTTATTTTTAGTTAAGAAGCTTTGGTGGCCGAGAGAAGCAAGGACAGGGTCTGACACTCAGGGGTGGCTCCCCTGAGCCACTTTTTATATTGCATTTAGAAAACACAGGTTTTTATAAGAAAACAAGGGGCAAATCCATCCCTATCCAGGGGGGATTTGGGAGCAAGCATTAGCCTCCTAAGAGGGTTCACAAGTTTATACTTAGTCTCTCTCTCTCTCTCCCCCGCTTTCTGACACACACACACACACACACACACACACCCCTTTCGTATCAAGCACCAGGTTGAGTAGGTCAGAAAGGAATGGTACCATTGTTCCCTGTTTATGCCTGCTTTTCAAGAGACTGCCCCAGAAAGTCACTTCTCTACCCTTCCCCTACCTGAAAATGAGATTAGAACTTGCCCTTGATTTTGCCCCAGGGCCAGTCCAGCTCAGAATGCTCACAGCAGGGCCATTCACCACGCACTAATCATTTCTTCCTATCTTCCCATGAGATTATAATACTCTGGGCTCTGGCTCCTGGTACAGCCTGACTGTGTTAGGCCCCGACACTCCCCAGCCACTACGAAATACCCTGGAAAAAACAGATCCTGGAAGAAAAGATCTCCTTAAGGAGCTGAAGCTTCCAACTTCTATTTCACCAAGGTTATCGGCAATGGGGGAGGGAGTATAGGGACTGAGTCGACCTGGAAGGGGGTGGATCTTGTCCTTCCTAGGTCCTCCTAGGAGACCTCTGACTTAACGCGGCCTGCTCTTGGGGGGACTCCGGCTCTTAGCAATTCCTCCTCCCTCTTGACACAGCCAGGCTGGGAGCTGAGCAATGTCCCAGCCCCTCAGAAGCCCCAGTTGCAGTCTCCAAGCCTCTGCTGAGAAGAGGAGCTATCAGCTTCACCTCTTCATCTCCCTGCAAGAGGAGACTGACCACCTCTGAGTTACCTCCAGCCAAGCTGCACGCTTGGGACCCACTTGTCTCTCTCTCTCTCTCTTCCCAGCTCTTGTTTCCACCAAACAGAGCTGCTCCTGAGAGTGGCCTGGAGCACTAAAGCCTCCGAAGAGAGAGGTTGCTTCTCTGATTCTCTCCAGCTGTCAGAGAGGCTAGCTAAGAATAACCGCACCCAAAATAGCCCTTGGGACGATTTAGGTGTGGCTCAGCCCAGAGGCAGGTGGATGGACTAGATGACCTCTAGGGGTTCCTTCCACTCCTTGAGCACCTCATTTGTTCAATAAAAATACACTGAACACCTACTATGTGCCAGGCACTCTGCTGTGTGCAAGGGATGTAGTCATGAATGAGATGCGTGTGCTCTCGGCTCAGAGAGCAAACCACAGCCCCACCTCGGCCCCCAGCCCCGTCCTGTGGCAGTCGGGGTCCAGAGGTTCTTTGCCTCTGAGCCGTGGCACTGTGTTCAGACCTCTGGCTGGCTTGTAACATTTTCTACTTACCTGTCTCTTCAGTAGCTCTCCCACCAGATTTTGAATTCTAGAAACGAACCGTTTCTATATCCCCAGAGCTTCTTAAATTGCCCCGTCCATTGGAGATATAGAATATAGATAAGCAGGTGGCTGGACAGACGAGTATATGGATAGATCTAGTACGGGCTGTCCCCAAGTTACAAACATCCCACTTATGTGCAATTCACACTTACACAAACAGGGACTATTACGGGGAAAAGGTAAATGTACTTAAGAACAAGCCTGCAGAACCCATCTCGTCCATTTCCCAGCGCCTGCCTGTACTGGACTTTCTGGAGATGTTCACAAGTCTAGGTTTTCCTCCATCTGCTTCTTTCTGTGGACCTCGTTTGGTTTGGCTCTCCTGTACCACCTGGGTCATATGAACATTAGAGATAAGACATCTAAAGTGAATGGGTGAGGGAGAACAAGGATGGCAGCGTCAGTGTGGGGCGTTCAGATCCAGACTTCTCACTCCCACACCAATAGCATTTTTCCTGCTAAATCCAAACATGTCCTCACAGTTCTTATCAACACAGGTTCTAAGGCATTCGCAGCCAGCCACTGGAGGTGTTAGGTGTGTTGGAGCTTCTTTGCCATCCATGAGCAAATAGAAGACCAGGCTTGGCCAGGGGAAGCAGAGTTTGGATGCTGATAGGACATTCATTGAGATCAAAGACAGGTGTGTGAGGTTTCTGAAAGGGTCATATTATGATCAGGCCTTTCCTATTGAAACTGATAGGAAGCCATCCTCCCGTGACATTAGCATTTTCATTCAATGCTAGTTAATGATGTGACCCTACATAGCAACTAAAAGATTGCTTGTTCATCTCCACAAGGAAGTCTGAAATTCCCAAGCATGGAATCTCAGATTTCCAAAGCCAGGCTCAAACAGAATCAGATTCTAACCATGTCACCATCTCACCAGAGCCTCCCCCAATGGCTCTCCATCACCTACAAGATAAAAGCTCCTCAGCAGACCCTTTCAGATGCTCCATAAATTCCAAGCAACAGCCCCCATAGTGGGCTCTCTGCACTGCACCATGTTCCAGTGCTAGAACTTTGCCTTCACTGTCTCCTCCCCTGGAAATGCTCGTTCCCCATCTTCACCTACTTGAAATCTGCCTGTTATTGCAACCACATGGAAAAATGCTCCCCATTGATGATTCCTTTTTATAAAAGTGCAAGGATGGCTCAGCACCCATAGCACAGTGGTTACGGCGCCGGCCACATACACTAGGCTGGTGGGTTCAGACCCAGTCCAGCCCAGCTGAGCAACAATGACAACTGCAACAGAGAAATAGCCAGGCGTTGTGGTGGGCGCCTGTAGTTCCAGCTACTTGGGAGGCGGAGGCACTCTTGCTTAAACCCAAGAGTTGGAGGTTGCTATGAGCTATAACACCAGGGCATTCTACCAAGGGTGACATAGTGAGACTCTGTCTCAAAAAAAAAGAAAAGAAAAGAAAAGTGCAAAGATGTATGTTTTATAGAACAGCATGGGACATCTCAATAGCTATGGAGAAGTCATACCCAAGGGAAAAGCTAGTGAATAATGCAGCAAAATGCCAACAAAACTTTAGTCGCTGGTGTAAAATGTGAGCAATATTTCTTTTTCTATTTTCCAAATGGTTTCTAGCATGGTTCTGTCACATCTGCAATGACAGCCTTAGATTCAACCATCATCTATGATACTATAGAATGGGAATTAAGCTATTTCCAGACTTTACGCTTCCATCACAGCCCAGTCCAAACGCTGTCACCTTCAAGATTCTTTCCCTGATTGTACCCCCACTATCCTGTTCCCCATAAGACATAGGATCTTCCCCTCTGTGGTCCATAGTCCTTCATTAGCATCTATTAAAGAAATTGCAAAGGTTTGTGTTGAATCAGGAATGATTTTATGCATGCCTTTCTCTAGCTTTATGATGGAAAGCCGTTATTTTTTAATTCAATAAATGAAAGAATGGTCATGTTTTCAGCATATTCTAAAGTTAGAAAATATAATGTAATATAATATAAGGTGGATATTAAGTTTGTGTGCAATTCAAAATAGTTTAACATAGTAAATTGCACACAAACATATCCACCCTGTATAATATAATATAATATAATATAATATAATATAATATAATATAATTATGTTCTCATTACTACTTTTGGACCCATTTCAATTATTCTTCCCCATCCCCAATTATTCTGAATCCCAAGCATTTGTTTGGCAAACAAAATGTAGGGACCTCCAGGGAGGAAACTACCCAGATCTTCTAACACTCATCATTTAAAACAAGGAAAGTCAACCACTTAGGTAATTAATTTATGGGAAATATGAAAAACAAACTCTTGGTTGCAAGCTGTACCCTCATCTGTGGGATTTAAGCATTCAGCTAGTCGGATGAAGAATTAGGTGTGCCGCTGCTACTGACAATGGGAAGAGAATGGGGCTTCACTGCCGACCGAGACTGTGCAGAAATATCCATCCGACTCACACAGGTACAGCATAATTGGTGGGGGATTATTTGTTTGAACTTGCAAAATGGATTTCTTAAATGTTTCAGCTGGTGCTAGAAGTGTTTTCAAAGTGCTTGCATACTCGTCTTAAACACACACATTATTAAGGGATTTCATTTGACATTTAACAATTTTGTATATTAATATTCCCCTCTTTGCCCTAAATGGCCTAATCCATCTAAATCCACAGCATCAAAAGTCATTACACAAAAAGAACAAGATGTTGCCAGAGCCACTGTGGCCTAGCATTGAATTTGCATGAGCTGAGATGATTCAGGCAGATTTATATCCTGTTATTTCCTGAACTCAGAGCAAAACCTCACAGGTTCAAGACTTTGAAAGCATTTGTCTGAGCGATCTCACTTCATCACTTTGAAAGAGATTGAGTTTCTGCCATCTGCTTAAGCAGCGATGGCTTCATGAGAAGGAAATCTCTCTCTCCTCCCTCTCGCCTCCACCCCCCAGCTGAATATATGAACACCAAAGTGAACTCCAAGTCCTGAGGCCACTGCGATGATGGGATCTTGACTCAGTCTTCCTTCCCCTGGAAAATTTTCTTCTACTTCCTCCCTGCCTTCATATGACATGGAAAGAGAATTGCAGAGAATATGGGCAGCATCTCAGATGCTGAAATCACTACTTTGCTCTTTTCACTAGCAAATGACATAAAGGTTTGGGTTAGAGTGGTGGTTTTAATCATTTTTGAGTCACACACACCTTTGAGAATCTGATGAAAGCTATGTACTCTTAAGAAAATCAGATACGGCTCGGTGCCTGTGGCTCAGCGGGCTAAGGCCCCAGCCACGTACACCTGAGCTGGCGGGTTCGAATCCAGCCCGGCCCGCCAGACAACAATGACGGTAGCAACAAAAAAATGGCCGGGCGTTGTGGCGGGAGCCTGTAGTCCCAGCTACTTGGGAGGCAGAGGCAGGAGACTCGCTTGAGCCCAGGAATTGGAGGTTGCTGTGAGCTGTGATGCCACGGCACTCTACCCAGGGTGACAGCTTGAGGCTCTATCTCAAAAAAAAAAAAAAAAAAAAAAAATCAGATACGTGCATGTGTGCAAAGTTTGGCTTGCAAATATAGGTGGCTCTCAGGGTGAATTACTCATCCTTGAGTTCCCCAAGGATCTATGAACCCCAGCTTAAGTATCTCTGATGTAAATAACTAAACACTCACCTAGGCCCTTGGTTCACAAAGCATTTTCAAATCTTTCTCCCGTTTGACAACTTAGTAAGGTCGTCACCTATTTCACTTTCACACAAATGTGTTGTCAATCTGAGAAATGTGTTTTGACTTGCTCTCACATCTTAATTTTCATTCACTTCTGATGTTAAATTGCACTTTGAAAATTCAGATTCTATGGCCCACATCACAAACTCTCAAAGCTGCAGGTGCTGGCATGGATGTGGAGAGAAGGGAACACTTCTACGCTGCTGGTGGCACTGCAAACGAATACAACCTTTTTGCAAGGAATTATGGAGAATCCTTAAAGAACTCATATTAGACCTCCCATTTTATCCTGCAATCCCATTACTAGGCACCTGCCCAGAAGGAAAAAAATCATTTTATCATAAGGACATTTGCACTAGACTGTTTATCGCAGCTCAATTTACAATCACCAAGATGTGCAAACAACCTAAATGCCCACCAACCCAGGAATGGATTAACAAGCTGTGGCATATATATATCATGGAATACTATTTAGCCATTAAAAAAGATGGAGACTTTACACCTGGTTTGAGATGGAACACGTTCTTCTTAGTAAAGCATCACAAGAACGGAGAAGCAAGAATCCAATGTACTCAATTCTAATATGAAGGCAATAGATGAGCTAATACAAGATGGGGAGTAGGGGAATGAGGGATGAAGAAAGTGGAGGAGGGAAGAGGGTGGAGATGGATCATGGTGTATGGAACACCTCTTGGGGGCAGAACACAATTATAAGAGGGACTTTACCGGCTCGGCGCCTGTGGTTCAACGGGCTAAGGCGCCAGCCACGTACACCTGAGCTGGCGGGTTCGAATACAGCCCGGGCCCACCAAACAACGATGACGGCTGCAACCAAAAAATGGCCGGGCGTTGTGGCAGGCGCCCGTAGTCCCAGCTACTTGGGAGGTGGAGGCAGGAGACTCGCTTGAGCCCAGGAGTTGAAAGTTGCTGTGAGCTGTGATGCCACTGCACTCTATCCA
>CAUYRH010087707.1:0-36716 GCA_963574655.1 Perodicticus potto
CCCACACTGTCTGCGCACTCCCCCCCCCCAGCATCCTGGGAACAGACCGTTTGAGCATCCCCCCCCCCCAGCGTCCTGGGGACAGACTATTTGAGCATCCCCCCCCAGCGTCCTGGGCACAGACTGTTTGAGCATCCCCCCCCCAGCGTCCTGGGCACAGACTGTCTGAGCACCCCCTGCCGCGCTCCATCACTGGCTGAAAGGTGCCTGCGGGAAGTGCGGCGGCAGCACGGGCCCGGCGGGCGCCCAGGGCAGCAGTCGGGCCAGTGAACCCTCCTCCCAGCAGGAGACGGAGAAGCACATTTCCCGCTGCCTCGTGCTCTTGCAGACATTTGACAGATTGACTATCTATTATGAAGTCTATTAAAGTTTCGCTGACCTGGAATGTGGACATTTCTTTAAATATGATAAATATACCTATTTCTCTACATGTATGACTAACATTACACTTGATGTTGAAACGCTGGAGGCTTCTCTATCAACGTCTGGGTCAAGACTGCAATACCCGGACGGCGCCTGTGGCTCAAAGGAGGAGGGCACCAGCCCCATATCCCGGAGGAGGTGGGTTCAAACCTGACCCCGGCCAAAAACTGCAAAAAACAAGAACACACTGCAATGCCCAGTATCATTGGTCTTGCTTAATTTTTTATCTGGAGGTTCTAGCTAATACAATATAGTAAAAAATGTAGTATGATACATAATAAGAGAGTGGGGAACAAAATATCATTTGTACATGACATGATTGTCAAACTGGAAAACACCCTCCTCCCTCACCAAAATAATGAAAAATATTTAAGAATTAGTAAGAGTTTATGCCCAATTACAAAATAAATATATGAAGCTATTTTCCCAAAATATTGGTAACAATAAGCTAGAAAAATAATAGATAAAATATGAAATACCCAAGTGTTACATTAATAAAATAGCTGTAAAAATAAAAAATCTATTGTAAAAGACTATAGAACTTTACTTAGGGACATAAAGACACTTGAATAATTGTAGAAACAAATCTATTCTCTTCCTCGAGATAAATTATTGAATGAGTCAAAATTTTAGTCCTCTCCAATTTACACTATAAACTTTATCCAATTCCAATGAAATTTCCAATATACTTTTTAAAAGGCCATAAAATTGAAAAACTTTATGGTTGGCCTTTATAAACTTGAGCCAAAATAACAATAATTGTAGAAAATTTGTTCTATTTGATTTTTAAAACATAAAAGTAACACCTATTAAAATAGTACTGGAGGGCGGCGCCTGTGGCTCATCGAGTAGGGCACCGGCCCCATATACCGAGGGTGGCAGGTTCAAACCCAGCCTTGGCCAAACTGCAAAACAAAAAAATAGCCGGGCGTTCTGGCGGCGCCTGTAGTCCCAGCTACTTGGGGGGCTGAGGCAAGAGAATCACTTAAACCCAGGAGTTGGAGGTTGCTGTGAGCTGTGTGACACCACGGTACTCTACCGAGGGCGAGGGCGATAAAAGTGAGACTCTGTCTCTACAAAAAAAAAAAAAAAGGACTGGAAAATAAACAAAAATATATCAATAGATTAATGGAATGAAGAGGAAATCCCAGCACAGCAATACATACACAAGAATGTATCAGGTGTTAAAGACATTTCAGAACATTCAATATGGAAAGAAAAGATTACTCAAAAAGAGTATCAAATAGCTAGTTTGAAATAATTTAAAATTAGAACCTTACCTCAATCCATACATCCAAATGAATCCCAGATGGAGTGGCTAAATGTAGGGCAGGGAATAAAATCCAAAACGATTGGAACAGATAAATATTTGTATAACTTTGGGGTAAGGAAAGCTTTCTAAACATGAAGCCAAAGGCGGAGACTGTAAAAACAAAGCCTAGATTGAACTAAATAAAAATATAAAATATCTGTGGATCAGAAAACAACAAAATGAAAATAAAGATAACAAAGTAAAGAGAAATTGTCCAAAACTATTTCAAAAGTTAAATAGTGTCATGCTATTAAAAGCAAAAATAATTAATAAAAAAAAATATACTAGGGTGGCACCGGTGGCTCAGGGGCTGGGGCACTGGCCCCATATACCGAGGGTGGCGGGTTCGAGCCTGGCCCAGGCCAAACTGTGGTGAGGGACAGCCGGGCGTTGTGGTGAGCACCTGTAGTCCCAGCTACTTGGGAGGCTGAGGCAGGAGAATTGCTTGAGCCCAGAAGTTGGAGGTTGCTGTGAGCTATGATGCCACAGCACTCTACCGAGGGCAGCATAGTGAGACTCTGTCTCAAAAATAAATAAATAAATAAATATCCTAATAGAACAGTAAGTGAGGGGCAGTAACAGGCAATTCACAAAGTAACAAATATAGTGCAAAAAATCTTATTTTAACAATAAGAGAAATCCAAGTAAAACCAAAGAAATACAGTTATTAGAATTTGTGTTTGAAAGATGACACTATCCCAGAATGACAGGGATAGGAAAAAGGTATTTCACTGGTGTAAGTGTGAAGTTGTCTAAACATAAGCAAGGTAGGTTGGCAGTATATCTTAAAAGTCATGCTTTTATATTCTTTTTGAGCTAACAGTTTTTCTAGAAATTTATCCTAAGGGACTAATCGTGAAACCATGAAAAAGAACTTGACCTCATAAGTAAACACTGTCTCCGTGTCTTTGTATCCTATATAAGTATCAGTACATACATTTTGGGTTTTTTGTTGTTGTTTTGCAGTTCTGCCGAGGCTGGGTTTGAACCCACCACCTTTGGTATATGGGGCCGGCGCCCTACTCGATGAGCCACAGGCGCCGCCCAGTACACACATAAAAAAAGAAACAGACAAATATTCAAAAAATTAATTTGATTAGTTAGGATATGTGCTTACAGCAAACATTAATAAAGTCATTAAATTTTCTATTGCAGAAGAAAATTTCTGCAATAGGAAATTTAATGACATGGAAAGATGTTAATGATATAATTTCAAATGAAAAAAATAGGTTAGGAAACAGTATATAGTAAACAATGCCACTTTTAGAATATTTTAGAATATATATGCAAAGATAGGTGTGTGTACACAGAACAAAGATTAGAAAGATACCCAATAAAATGTTAATAGTTTTCATTTACATGGCTAGATTATTTTTGGTTCCTTTCTTTTTGCTTATCTATACTTGCCAAATTTCATATAACATACACATGCTGCTTTTCTAAAAAGGCAGGAAACATAAAAAAAAAAGTCAGGAAACATTACTTCTAAATTTTTAATCCAATTGAAAAATCTCTTTCCTAAAGATACAATTTGTGACATTAATAGCCTCGGAGCAGGAGGAATAAAAGTACGCCACTTATGCAAACTGATTTCTCTTAGAATGTAGAATTTACATTTTTGTTTCCTGGGTAAACAGACATTTTCAAAAAATGGGACTTCCAGTCTCCAGGGTGTTTTTTGGTACAACCCCCATTCCCCACTCCTTTTATAATTTAATCTCTTGATTTTTCCCTTAGATATTGCTTGGGTCCCTGTGTTCCAAGGATGGAATTAGTACGCGTTTTGTTCACAATTCTGTCTTCTGAGTCTGACATCCACACTTATAAAGTTAACTTTCCAAAGAAAGCAATGACTACACAATCCCGCTTTACAAAGCTCATGTTTCTTTTTTCTTTTTTTTTTTTTTTTGCTCATTTTTCTCCACCCCAAACCCCTCTCTGTTCCTTTGTAGCTACTGTTGATGTTTCTGAGATTCACCAGAACAGCATTTTGTCTACCAAATTCCCCACTAGTAACCTCTCTGTTCTGCCAGCTTTAGAAACCTTCCCTCCACTTACTGTGGTACAAACATCCTGTGAGACCCTTTTATCCAGCTGCAGTAGCACATACTTTTTTTTTCTTTTTCTTTTCTTTTCTTTTTTTTTTTTTTTTTTGAGACAGAGTCTCACTTTGTCACCCTCGGTAGAGTGCTGTGGCGTCACAGCTCACAGCAACCTCAAACTCTTGGGCTTAAGCAATTCTCTTGCCTCAGCCTCCCAGGTAGGTGGGACTACAGGTGCCTGCCACAACGCCTGGCTATTTTTTTTTTTTTTTTTTTGAGTTGTAGCTGTCATTGTTGTTTGGTAGGCCCTGCCTGGGTTCGAACCCACCAGCTCCGGTGTATGTGGCTGGTGCCCTAGCTGCTGAGGTGCCAAGCCAGTAGCACATACCTTGATTTCCGTGGTGTATCATGTCATTTCCTTAAATCTGCATGATAATTTGGATACATTTCCAAACACTCTAAAGTCAAAGCTGTCCAGTTCAAAATTCTGTATGTTTATGAATGACTCCACCGTAAACTTAGAAAACCAATACTTGAGTTCTACATTTTCCTCCTAGAATGATGGACTCCAAACCCACAGCAATGTTTGCACCTTGAGTGGGCCTGGCCTGGCCTCATTTGTTCACTTAGTCATTCGGTAAATATCTACTGGGCACGTATGTTCTGCACTGGGTGGACTTTGCTAAAGAGACGGACTCTGGGTTCTATGGTTTCTCATCTATTGAAGGAGAGAGCAAATGAACAGATGCTTTAACTCGAAGCACAGCTAACAGAGGGATGAGGGATGGGACAAAGTAGGAAAAGAGATCTATGTGGATGCAGAAATAGGCTTGCCTCTCTGAGTATTGTAATACTCACTCTATACCAATAACAAAGGAGGAATACAAGTCACATCTGAGCACCTGTTGTAATTGCCAATGTCAAATGTAACTTGGGTGTTACAATCTGAATACAGTTTTTGCCCTCTTAAAATGCATATACTTTTTTGGCACCCTTTGGGTGTGTATGTGTGTGTATATATTTCAATAGCTGTTTTCATGTCCTTATTTACTAATCCTAACATCTCTTTTTCTGAGTCTTTTACTGATTGATTTTTCTCCTTGCATTCTTTCGCACATCTATTAATTTTTTGACAGGTGTAAGCTATTACCTTGTTGCATGCTGGATGTTTTTGCATTCCTATAAATGTTCTTTTTTTCTTTTTTTAATTTTACTTTTTTTTTTTTTTTGAGATGGAGTCTCACTCTGTGGCTCCAGGTAGAGTGTCGTGGCATCAACATAGCTAACGACAACCTCCAACTTCTGGACTCCAGTGAGCCTCCTGCCTCAGCCTCTCAAGTAGTTGGGACTATAAGCATTGCTACTGGGCCCAGCTAATTTTTCTGGTTTTCTTTAGTAAAGACTGAGTCTTGTTCTTGCTCAAGCTGGCCTTGAACTCCTGAGCTCAAGCGATCCTCCTGCCTCAACCTTCCAAAGTGCCATAAATATTCTTGACCTTTATTCTGGGACGCAGTCACGTCATTTAGAAATAGAATGATCTTTTCAAGACTTGATTTTGAGCTTTGTCCTGTGGGACTAGAGTAGTCTTTTGTCTGGGGCTAATTTTGCCCCACTATTGAGCCGAAACCTTCCTGAGGGTTCTATGGCACACCCAGTGAGTTAAAGTTTTCATTCTGGCTTGTGGCAATGTAAATTATTCCCAGCCCGTTAGGAGTGTCAGAAATTGGTTCCTGTATTCCCTTTGCGTACATCTTTTCCTGGTCTTAGGCCGTTTCCTAACTTGCATGAACAGAATACTACTCAGCTGTAGATCCCAGAGGGAGCTTCCAAAGCTCTCCAGATCCCACTGTAGATCCCAGAGGGACCTTCCAAAGCTCTCCAGATCCCTCTGTACACCCACTTTCTTCCCTGATACCTAGCTGTGCAAACTCCAGCTGACCCAGGGTCCTCATGCCACTAACTCTGCCCCCCACCTAGAGAGACCTCTGGGCTCTGTCCGCTCTGCCCTGCAGCCTGTAAACCCTCTCCCATCACCAGACCAGGAACATCACTGGGCTCAGCCTTTCCCCTTTCTCAGGCGTCCTTACCCTGTGCTACCTGCTGTCCAGTGCCTGAGTAGATTTCACTTATGTCAGATATTTTGTCCAATTTTTTAGTTGTTTCAAGGCAAGAGGGTAAATCTGAACTCAGTCACTGCCTGTTGGCTAAAAGCACAAGTATTCACCAGTCCGTTCGCTAGCGCCTGCGTGTACATATTTTTATTGCTATTCTAATTGTCTTCATTGGGAAGCAAAGTCCTCTGTCTCACTCCCCATGACATCAATGTCCCCTTTTCTCATTACGTGTAACCGCCCCGTTTAACTATCCTAAATTTGCTCCTGGGCTATGAACTTTCACCTGAGTTACACAGCCAGGGGTCGTACAGGTCCCAGAGGCTCCCTAGCTGATCGATCTCTCAGCACACAGCGGCCACAACAACGGCCGCACATTTGTCCTCTCAAACTCCAGCCTCTGATATTGTTTGGATGTGTGCTCACTTCTTCCCTGCATTTTAAAACACAGTTTATTAAAATAATTTGTTGCATAAAATAATCTTTGCACCGTGTTGGATTAAACACGCTGTCCCTTGCTATCCTCACTGTTGGTCTTTGTGGGTCTGCAATCCCAGTTACCGCCCCTCGGTCCCAGCGTATCCACCAATTCCGAAGTTCCCTGGAGCATTCCCACAACCAGGGACCAGTTGAGAGAACAAAATACATCTTTTTCCCACCAAGATCAGACGGCTTGAGAAACTCCCTTAAGGCATAAGCCATGCTTGCCCATTTGGGAGTTTGTACAGATGATTTGCAGTTATGTTTACAGTTTCAGTTACCTATGGGACCCCTCTCCCCAGGCCCCGGCCTCTGATTTCACAGCAGAAAAAAGACTAATCCATCAGCTAAGGGCCTTTCTCAAATAACAGTTCTGCTTATTTCAGGCAAAAGGGAATCCTGAGCTCAGTTCTGAACTAGCATGACTACTTACACTCACAAGGACCTTCAGGAATAAGTATTTTTATCCTAGAGGACATTTGGTTAAATAACAAAAAAAGAGCGCTGTCATCCATGCTGAGATTTGGACTAAATTACTGTTTATATTTCTATGCTCTGATCATTTGGACTACATTTTACTGGGAAGAATTCTTTTTCACCTAGTTTCAAGCAGTCTTGCCATAAAACTCCTTTTTTCTGGGGCACCCCTGGGTCGCTGCTTTGTCTTCTGAGAGCTGGGGGGACCATTGGGGTGTTGCCTTCTTGAAAGTAGGGGGAAATACCAAGCCATCTTACAGCATCAGCCAAATTAGGGAAAAATTTATAAAGAAAAATAATCCACAAAGGGCAATGGGCTTAAGAGAGACAAGGAGGTGTCCCAAGTGGGAAGAATGTTTGATTTCCTGGTTTTCTCCCTGGAGAGCATCAATTCCTAACTCACAATCCTAAACGTGTCCCTGTGTGCCCGACGTGGGCTCAGTCTCCCGGGATGAGAGAGGCAGGGTAGAATCCAGGACAGAGCCCGGAGCTGATGCTACTCAAGGCGCTCACTTTACGGACTTTTTCGGACATTGAGAAAATCTTTCTGTAATCTCTTCCCTTCTCCTCTCTTACCTCTTCTTCTGAACAAATGGAAAAAGGAAGGAGAAAGGCATAGTTTTCAAGGATATCCAGAAGATTCAGGTACTGTCAGAAGGGGATAAAAACAGAGAAGAAAGAAGACAGAAAAGGAAGGAGGGAGAAGGAAAATAAAGGGAAGAGGAAGGAGGCAAAGGAGGAAGGAACATCATACATAGGAGGAGCTTCATCTAACACGAGCAATCGATGTAACCCAGTTCTTTGTACCCTCAATGAATCCCCAACCATGAAAACAAAACAAGACAAAAAACTAACCTTCCTAGAAAGGACATGCTTCCCCAAATGTGCTCTGTGCACTTTGTACATATTATGTGGTTATTGCTTACTATACTCTTAGAAAGAAGTATCCCGTATTGTTCCCACAAAATAGAGAGAGCAACTGTGTCCCAGACAAAGAAAATAACAATGTTGATGCCCAGGTCAAGTTCCTAGGTGGCATATGGATAAATGAGTCCTTGACCAGGCATGTGCTCATTCGGAAATGATGATTGGATGACAAACTCTGGGAGGAAGAACCTGAAATTCAGAGAATATGGTAGGACTTTAGGAGAAGAGTAGTGGAGAGAAGCTATAACCAATAGTAACTGAATGGGAAGTGGGTACCCAGAGACCAGAGAGTCAACAAGCAGATCCAGGGGACTACGTCAGGGACTGAGCCACAAGTGGATCCCAGCGTCACCTGGGTGGTGGAAGCAAACATGAAGATGTAACAGACGCGATGGACTGATCAGTCAATTACTATTTACTGCAGGTGCAAACACTTGGGCTGGCTGCCTTGCTACAAACTGAGCTACCACGGTAACCTACCTCATCAGGAAATGAAGTAGAGATAAGCCTAAAATTCACAAAGATATGCTTACGGTACGTCCCAACTGAATACAATCTGGCAACTGTGAGGCAATCAATGTTCATGTTCAGGTATTTCACAATCTGAGCTGGTTTCTAGTAACCAATTCTTAGCATCTATTCAGCCAGTTACCATTTTGCTTTATTTGGGCTGACTTCCTGCTTGCTGTTTATCTATCAGTATTATTCAGATTGTATTTGGTTGGGACTTACCTTAAGCCTATCCTGTATACATTAAACTTCCCTGTAATCTTTATCCCTAAATTCTTTCAGACTACGGCAAGTTCGTCTGACAACTTGAAATAGCTAATTGAACAAGATCTTGGCTATCTTTCCCACTCGTTAATGATGGGGATTATTTGTATAAAAATTGAAATTTGTGTCTAAAGTTTTGTGTGTTGGAAAACTAAAAACAAATGACTTGGGGAAATTGTTTTATCATTCTGCAACTCTTCCTATAGTCACATAAACTGTTAAGATATCTGGATGTGGCTCAGCGCCTGTGGCTCAAGTGGCTAAGGCGCCAGCCACATACACCTGAGCTGGCAGGTTCGAATCCAGGCTGAGCCCGCCAAACAACAATGACGGCTGCAACCAAAAAATAGCCGAGTGTTGTGGTGGGAGCCAGTGGTCCCAGCTACTTGGAAGGCGGAGGCAAGAGAATCACTTGAGCCCAGGAGTTGGAGGTTGCTGTGAGCTGTGATGCCACAGCACTCTACCCAGGATGACAGCTTGAGGCTCTGTCTCAAAAAAAAAAAAGATATCTAGATGTGTTGGTCACTGATTCTTATTCAGACTGGTAATTAAAACCTTTAAGCTGATCCACTAGGTAGGAAAAAAAAGTAATTCATTGATTATCAATGAAATCTAGTACAAATATTTGTGTAACTAAAATATGCTAAGTAGAAGACAATTATCTACCTTTGGGTAAAAGAACGTGGAGGCTTGATCAAAACTAATTTGTGAATTTAGAATCAATTGGAGATACCAAAATAATACTGATAGATAAACAGCAAGCAGAAAGTCAGCCCAAATAAGGCAAAATGGTAACTGGGTGAATAGATGCTAAGAAATTGGTTACTAGAAACCAGCTCAGAAAAATACGTGAACGTGAACATTAATTGCCTCACAAAATTTGGCTGGTACGCGTGAACCACAAGGCAAAATTGTGAAAGTTTCTATTTTATAATGAAATGAGCCTCCACCTGCTCCCCTTGGAGCACTGCTAGCCAAAACACGTTAGCTGAATTTAGTTAGTTTTATGAGCCTAAAATACCAACGCTTGTGTGTGCTGGAAGGTTATAAAGGAGAGAGAGGGAAGTGGGAGGATTTGTCAGCTCTAAAAACTTATCAGAGTTTGCAAACAATAAATATTTGAAAGTGAAGATGCTTATATCCCCTCTGGATGCTGGTATATTTCTCAATCACTCTCCCCTTCTCCCACCTGCCAGGATTCCATCATTGTTCATGCCAGTGGCGTTGGGAGAGAGGAAAACAATGGAATTGCAAGGTAAAGGGAGAAGTCGTATCCACGGAACACCTAGCTCTGTGACAGCCACTTTGCTGCTGGGTTACGACACCATTGCACTTGATTCTCAGAATAGCCTCTGAATCTCCACTTCGGAGATGAGAAAATGGTACTCCCTCCCTTCTCATGCAGCATTTTTTTTTTTTTTTTTTGCAGTTTTGCCTGGAGCCGGGCTTGAAGCTGCCACCCCCAGTATATGGGGCCAGTGCCCTATTCCTTGAGCCGCCCCTCATGCAGCTTTTTAAGGTGTAGGAAAACATTTTTGAGCTGGGGTCAGTTTAAATCTAAATCAAAGGTTGCAATATTTGAAGGAGAAGCCCCATCCATGGAAACAGCATGACATAACCCAAAGGAAATGACAGCTTCTGTTCAGTGTCCTGACACGCAGGTTTTGACAAAGAGCATTCCCACTTAGGGGACACAGTTCTTGTTCTTTTGCAACAGGAGGAGGTCCAAACACACATGAAACTAGACACATGATAAATCACACAATCACATATTAAAAAGTTAGCAAAGATTACGGAGTATTAGCAAAAACTCAGCGCTTTTTCATTTTCATGGCTTTTTATGGGTTATGTTTTATGATCAATCACAAATTGATTATTCTCAAGGTGAAATGTGCCTTCCTGAAAAATTGCTAGCAGCATATTGATCTTAAAATATTGGAGAACGTGTGATAAAATAGAAAATGAATGGTAACTAGAAGCAAATGTGATTCAATCTTTTGTCCTTTTTCATGGACGTGGTAACAATCCTATTATGCAAAGTTACAAATGATTTATTACTAATGCTATTGCTCGTGTCTTAGATATTGGATTCATTTGCTCACTAAAAATTATCACTAAACGCCATTTATAAAAAATAATTGTAATAATTGGTATTCATGGATAGATAATTCAATTGAAAAATATTTCTTAGGAGCCCATAAATAACCATTAGTATTCATTGAGTTTCCATTTTGCATTAAGCCTTTGTTAGATTAGTGCAAAAGAAAGGAACTTGCCATCTTGTTGGGGAGACATGCATAAACATATTAAATTATAATTGAACTTATTGTTTTTTAATTTTTTTAAATCATAATTGTGTACATTGGTGCAATCATGGGGCACAATATGCTGACTTCATATACAATCTGAAATATTTTCATTGAACTATTTAACATAGCCTTCATGGCTGAACTTATTTTTAATGGAATATTTATTAATGTTTTAGGCACAAAATGAAGATAGATTCCCTCTGAGTTTATGAATATTCTACTAAATGGGTAAAATTTTCATACGAATTTTTGCAAATAAAACAAGGCTTTCCGTGGATTTGACTATGGTGCTCTGGATGGTGAATCTCCAAAAGCCTCTTTCTCAGATTTGTGAGACCACTGGAACATTTCTTCATAGAGCATTTTTATGAAAACCACATTGAGAGATCCTTGTGTTGGAGATAAAACATATACAGAAAATGGCAAAAATCCAATGTGGAAGAAGATAAACGTGTTAAAAGAAAGATGTCCTGTCACTCTTGAAACTCCAGCAATAGCCTATAAATCAGAATATAAATAGTGACCCCTGTAATTTGCATAATTTTACCAGACTCTCACCGTCTTTTTATGCCTGCAATGAAAGAAATAATCTGAAAGCTCATAGACATTGGCTCTCACAGAGCCATAAACACACCAAGATCCTCCCATCACCATAGCAACGCCATCCCGATTACCAATTGTAACGGCTCTGGTGTAGCAATCTCTTGTCCAAGTATTCATCTTTGCAGAATGGCTCAAGCTCCCAAAATGGAAACAGCGAGAACGCCACCTGGTGGACGTAAGTCTCTCCTGCAAACTCTTGGCTGCTTTGCTGTGCAATGCGGGACAAGGTGAACTCCAATGTCTCCTTGCTGCACAGATTCTCCAGATTTCCAGAAACCAAATACAGCATGATTACCCAGACTTGGCACAGTAATTAACTTCCACTCTTATCACAATGAAAAAGGTCATCCCAGACCTACCGGCAAATTCTCAACGCATAATGGGAAGCCAAGACACAAAAATAGAAATGAGAATGTGGCAACAGAAGCACAAATTTGGCCTCTAAGAAATGCATTTGATGCGAATCAAAACCACTTTGAGATGTCACCTAACTCCAGTAAGATTAGCTCACATCACAAAGTCCTACATCTGCAGATGCTGGTGTGGATGTGGGAACAGAGAACACTTCTACACTGCCAGTGGGATTGCAAACTAATACAACCTCTATGGAAAGAAGTATGGAGAATTCTTAAAGAACTAAAAGTTGACTTTCCATTTGATCCCGCATTCCTAGATATCTACCAAGAAGAACAAAAATTGTTTTACCGTGAAGACATTTGCACCAGAATGTTCATTGCAGTTCAATTTATAATTGCCAAGTCATGGAAGTAACCCAAATGCCTATCAACCCAGGAATGGATTAACAGTCTGTGGCATATGTATACTGTGGAATACGATTCAGCCATAAGAAAAGATGAAGACTTTACATCTTTTATGTTTACCTTCTTAATAAAGTATCTCAAGAATGGAAAAAACCCAGTCTACTCAATACTAATATGAAACCAATATATAAACGATTGCAGACCCATATGAAAGATAAAATACAAATATACTCTAACTAGGGAGGGGTGAGAAAGGACAGGGGATAAGGAAGAAGGGAGGGTGACTGGCAGGATTTCACTTAAAGTGCACAACACAAGGGTATTCAGCACGCCCCTGGGGGAAGGACTCTTCTGCAACTTGAACTTTACCTTGGAAGTGAGAACACTGTAACCTAAAAAATATGTGTCCGTATATTAATTTGAAATAAAAAAAGAAATGGATTTGATCTGGAAAATAAGTGTTCCCCATAGGCTCTTTCATTAGATCTACTTTAACTACTTTAGCACTCAGTGAGCAGTGAGAAAATAAATAAGTAGGTAAATACTCCCTTTAAAATGAATAGTTAGCTGATGCCATAAAGAAAAAAATTGATACGTGTGAACATAAAAATAAATTTAAGATAGCCAATTACATAACAGCAGCCTAGATACCCTTGAAGTCAGAGTACTCGGAGCTCTCTCAGAGGTCGTTTGATGTTTAAATTAATTTGAGATTAATTTCTATTATCTGTAGCAAAAGAATACTTGTGAATATTGCATGTGCTATTAATTTATTTACTTATTTTTCATTTTAAACATTTCCTGTTTCTCTTTTTTCCTCTTCATTCTGGAAGCATTTTACAACCTGGCTTGAGCAGTTGCTTCCTGGTGAGTTACATATTCATCTATTTATTTACTTTACTGATCCCAGTGCATGTCTTAATCCTGATATGCATTTTTATTGTCCTTGAATTTTTTCCTTCCTCTTCTCAGCCCATTTCACATTCATCTATTTTCTTATCATCTTTTATCTTTGACTTGAATTTTATTGTGCAACAAAGCAGATGCTGTTTAAAATATATTTCTCTTTTCTATGCTTATAAATATTTCTCAGGGCAATAACAGGCATCCCTATGCAATTGACCGCCTTATTTTGTGGTTTCGCATCTTTTCACCGACTCAGGTTGGTTCCGGCCCCAACCTCCACCCCCGTTCATCCTTGAATAACCTTGAACAAGGACAATTCCGCATGGCCCTGGAGTCAGTGGATTCTCCTCTGGGGAGTCCTTATCACAGATCACAAGCTAAGGACCTGGTTAATAATAATCTGTATTGCCATTCAGCAATACAGCAGCATGAAGTGATGGAAAAGAAATATCAGCAAGATAGACAGGAGGCAAAACCTACCCCTGGGCTGTCTCTTCTGCCTGTTTTTGTCAAGTTTTCTCTAGGGACTCTTATCTGTGCTTGGACCTCCCTGTAGGGTTTCCTGGTGGCTGGTCCTGGCTTTGTTCCTGGAGTAGCTGTCCTCAGGCCCTCTAGCTTTCTGCCTGAGAGAGCCGGCTCCAACTTCTCTCACTGCCCTTGCTCACTGGCAAGACAGGAATTCCAAGAAATGCATGTCCTCGGTGTCCCAGGGCCTGCCATCACCTTTTTCTTCCGACTCTTCAAATTAGACTGTGCAGTAGGCAAAACTCTAGCAATGGCTCCTGAGGCCACCATGCCATGGCCATGGGCTGCTTCCATTAAGCTGCTGGGAAGAGAGTCTGCAGATGTCATGAAGGCCCCAAATCAGTTGACCTGAAGCTACAAGAAATTGTCCAGATGGAGCTGATCTGGGAGCATGAGCCCCTTAAAGCAGAGGGGAGAGTCATAGGAAGGACTGGATGAACCCTCACTAGCTTGGAGGTGGAAAACCCACATCAGCAAGAACACTGGACCCGGGGGAGCACAGAGCGTGTCACAGCTAAAGCCAGAAAGAAACCCAGGACCTCATACCTCCAATGGGAAGAACTGGGCTGGCTTGGAAGTGGATTCTCTCCCACAGCCTCCAGGCCCAGACTGACCAACACCTGATTGCAATATCATGACACCCCGAGAGACCGAGCAGAGCTTATGCCCAACTCCTACAAGCAAATAGCTGGGTGCTGTTTTAAACAATGGAACATGAATGCAGGCCGTATTGGCAGGTCTTCCAGGATCCTCTCTGCTCTCTTCCTGAGGTTGTACAACTCTTCTCGGGGAGAGGGCTTCAAGTCAGCTTCCCTGCCTTCGACCTGGTCCTATCAGCACCAGATGGAGCAAAATTTTTTTCGAGATATTATTTCCACTTTACGAAAGAGTAAAGCTCAGAAATATAAATTGCACAGTATCATACAGCTGCTCATTTTTGGAGCTAAGATTTTAATACGAGTCCAAAATCCATCTTCAACAATAGTAGGTTGGGGTGATATGTTTTGCCTTTATCTGGGAGTGTCAAATCCATGGCAAGCATTTCGCCACTCCCTGATCCTTCTGTATCCATGTCAGACAGGCCCCAACAATCCTGGCATGAACTTCAAATTCATAAAAATAAAGAGTAGAATAGAGATTACTAAAGGCTGGGCAGGGAGAAAGGGAAGTTGTTAAATGGACATACTTAGTTTTGCAAGATAAAAATGTTCTGGAGATTTGTTTTATAATAACATAAGTAGACTTAATACTACTAAATTGTGCACTTAAAAATGGTTTAGATGGTAACAATTTACATTTTGTGCTTTTTCTATGATTAAAAATGCACATCATTGTACTCCTAAAATTTTTGTATTTATCATAACAATGTTTCCCCCACCTTTCAGATAAAAGTCATCCTTTAGAAAGATGTGTAATGTTTATCCTTTCCAAGCTCCTTCCTCCCACAAAACCATTCTTTGACATTGGTTTATTGCCCATTCTCGCTTTCATCTCCTTTAACCTAGCCCTTGGTCATAGGCTTGGAGTAGAATTAATAACTTCAGTGTCAGGCTTGAAAAATGGTGCCTTTCAGGAATGACTGGCTTTTTTAAAAGATGTTGTGTCCATCAAGAAAATAAGAATCAGGAGCCAGAAGTCATCAGGACAGTGAAGATATTGAGCCAAGAAATTTAAGTAGAAAAAAATAAAGAAGTAAAAGAAGATTCCCTAAAGACTGCATTGCTTCAGGCCCATCAACAATACAGGTGAACCAGGAAACAGGAGGTTGTGCAACTGACATTTTGAGCTCCTAAATCACAACACACATATTGGTTTCTTCCCACTTCTCACTACCCAGCCTGATGCCAACCAAAGTCTTTGCTTTGAAGCATTTTGTCCTTACCCTTGGATGCAGGCATTATCAGTGCCTTGGATATCAGGGCAAAGCTGGGCAGGGGGCCAGAATGAAGTTCTGAAATGACTTGGACAAGATGAAATGATATGCCAGATCTAAAATTCAATGTAAATGTGGAGTTCAGTACTTTGGTCCAAAAAGGTTAATTGAAAAAATGTGGGACTAAGGCCTAAACAAAACAAGAATTCTATACTCTCTCAGCAAACAGTAGTCAAAAATGAGACAGGAGTAGCCAGGTGTTGTGGTGGACGCCTGTAGTCCTAGCTACTTGGGAGGTTGAGGCAAGAGAATCACCTAAGCCCAAGAATTGGCAGTTACTGTGAGCTGTGATGCCACAGCACTCTACTGAAGGCCACAAAGTGAGACTCTATCTCAAAAAAGAGAGAGAGAGAGTAAGAAGGATCTCCCAGAAGACCCCTCTGAAGAGAGCTCTGGATTTCTTTTAAGGCCTATACCTTAATAGTATTTCAAAAAGACAGAAACCACTCTATTAAATATTTTATGCTTTTATGCCTCTGCTTACATATTTCTTCCTAAGTTTTGAATATTTTGAATATCTTCAGAATTTAATATTTTTTGGTCCCCTACAACATGCGTTTATATAGTTAAGATGCTGTGGACATTTGCTTGCAATTTATAAAGGTACATCAAATAGAACAATACATTCTATCCATACAGGAACTAGGATTATGAATGTCTTCTACCTACTTTTTGAAGGCCTCATATTGAACTTGAATGTTTCAGGGGTAATTTATAGTATAGCTCTAAGTTCTTGACCCCCGGTTCTTTGCTATGGCTGTAAAGGATATTGTTCCTCAGATTTTTAACAGACCCTTGTAGGTAAAAGCAAGACGAGAAACCAGAATCTCCAGTAACTATTTGATCGGGCATCAGCATGGCTTCAGCCTGGAGCAAGACATCCATCAACACTGTGTTTCCTTCCGGAGCTAGGCCAAGACTTTGATTTTTAAGGAGCGATGTTTTCCTGTAGCTGAGCAGTGTGTGTGTGTGTGTGTGTGTGTGTGTGTGTGTGCACACGTGTTTCATAGATTCCTAGTTGTCTTACCACTCACTGGGTTAAGTGAGTGGTCACCATTCCCCCAATGGAACTGAGGTTGTATCTCTTCCTTATTAATACATTTTCTTAATGCCAGCAGTAAGCAAATGTATTAATAACCAGAAACAAGAAGTTACTCAGCTTCCCAGAATTTTTATGAAAAATATAGGCTCGCGTCTATAGCTCAGCAACTAGGGCACCAGCCACATGCACTGGAGCTGGCAGGTTTGAACCTGGCCATGGCCTGCCAAACAACAATGACAATGACAACAATGAAAAAATGGACCAAGGAAAATTGTTCAGATTTCAGATTCTCCAATGAGAAGGAAAGATACTATTTGGGTATTATTTTGGTTTAAGGTTTCTTTTCAAGATTCTTTTGAAAAGATAGACACAGCTATTAATAATAGTGTATCACATCTGTTTGCCAAAAAATGCATCTTTTTTCCTCTAAATTAGTACTATATTATACTAAAAGAAGTTAAACGTGAACAAATTAAAATTTGAAATGGAAGAAATGACAATGATACTATTTGAAGATGGAGGTCAAATTTCAAGAACATTATCAGTCTAAGTTTAAAAGCCTGAGAACCAAGGAAGCTGATGGTTTAACTCTCAGCATGAGGCCAAAGGCCCAAGAGCATCTCCCATGACAGTCTCTTCCAGGAACCCCCTCACAGACGCGCTAGTTCGGTGTAAATCTAAGCAAAGCAAGATCACCTTCGTTTCCCTTTCAGCAGAAGCATTGAGAATAATTAATGCAATGACTGAGAATAAATGATGATTTTCCAGCTACCTGGTAGCCCTTATTCCGGTCAAGTTGACATCCAAAGTCAACCATCACAGACTTTGATTCTTGCTTCCACACTTTCTTAGGGTGGCTCCAAAGGAGCCTTTTGCCTTGGAGAAGACCTGGAGTAGAAGGACAGAGTTGAATCCAAGGACAGAGAGGGAACAGAGAGGAACAGGACTCAGGCAAAGAGGGGGCACAGGGCCAATCACTCAATCAAGGCAAGACTCGAGACCAGCAGAGCTGATGACTCATGGGAAACTGTGTTTATACGTAACCCTGAGTTAGGTTCTGGGCTTAGGTAATTGTCAGCGAGTTTTTCATTTACATTCGTGTGTTTATACGTAACCCTGAGTTTCTCATTTACATTTACTGTGTTTATATGCAACCCTGAGCTAGATTCTAGTTCTGGGCTTAGATAATCGTCAGCGAGTTTTTCATTTACATTCGGAAGTGGAGAGTGACCTGAGACTTTCTCTGCCTGCACATCTAGCATCCTTGGCCTTCAGCCATGGCTCCTTATGTTAACCAAAATTGCTGCCACCCCGTTTTCAAAGTTCCCTCTGTTGGGGAGGTTGAGGCCACCCTTGAAAGCCACGGGTCTAGGAACTCAGGACTCAAAACGTGTCTCTCTTTGACACCAACCTTCACTGGCTCCAGTTCCTCCTCTTACTGCAGGTGACCCAAGGGCCCTTTCCATATATACTTTTCCTGGAAAATGAATTCATTCACTCTGCTCCCATCCTGGCTACAGCTACTGCCCTGACCCCGTCGTGGTGCCCACACCTGTGTCCCTAGCCCTGTGTCTCCCTCCGGGTCTGCCCGAAGTCTGCCCATCCTTAAAGGCTTAGCTCTAGGGCTACCTGCCCCCGGAAGGCTTCTCAAGAGACCCCAGTTGACAGCAACCTACGCCTCCTGCTGCCCTTAGAGAGGCTTTAGCTCTTAATGTGCAGAACTCCTTAAACTGTGGTCGCGATGGGCTCCCGAAAATCTGGAATATATACACACTTCAAAACATGCATTGTACACAATAAATAGGTATAATTTTATCTGTCGATTTTAAATGAATATTTAGCCAGTCAGAATGAATGACAGCCACAGTGCTAAAGTAAGGTTCTGAGGCCCCCTTGGACGCCATGCTTGAACCCCTCAGCTTTGAAATTGTGGGGGTCCCCAAAAACCCCCCAAAAGCCTGCACAGCTGCAATGGCAGGGTTACCAGCCACACAGAAGGGACACTGGCCCAGTCAGGACAGGCAATAGCAGCAAAACATCAGTTGACCCAGCCTGGTGTGTATTAACTTAATAACCTGTCCATAACCAAATATAATTGAAAGAAAGATTAAATCTTGTTAAATCTTAAAAAGGGAAAAACATCCTGGGAAATAGCTTTGTAAAATGTGGGTTGCAGGGCGGTGCCCTCAAAAGATGCTAGAAGTCTGGTTGATTATTTTCATTTTCAAACATCTAAAACAAAGAAATCTACACTTAACAAGCTCGCAGAGGGATTTTGATGTAAATTGAAGGTTTAAGAACCATTGCCTTGATAGCTTCCCTGTGTCCCAACCTGTTTATAAAATCTTTTAAGGCAGAAATTGCTTTTTAATGCTTGGAAGCTAACCCCATGCTGAGCATCTAATTGGAGTTTTCAGGTTTTAGCGCAGGAGCTGGGGATGAGTGGGGCCCAGGCTGTCTTGGAGGAGGGCTTTAGTTTTCTTGGCAGTGGGTTTAGTCACCTGTATAATTCTGATATCTCCATTCTCTATCTTAAAGACAGTGTTTAAGTAAAGTGGTGTACAAAGGAAGTTTCTAGACAAGTCCCCTGGCCCTTGTTTCCTTGGGATTGCCAATGCTAAGTAGAAATTGTGGAGCAGGGACTCCCAGGGACATTTAGATTAATAAAACTGGTTTTTGTTTTCAAGGCATGAGGACCCTAGAGGGATAGGTAAATAAACAGCTACACGGTAATCGCAGCATATAAGAAATAAAGAAATCCTGGCAGAGTCAGGGAACTTGATGTCTGAGACGAGTAGAGCAACAGTGCCACAGTGGAGGAGCCACCAACAGATCCCATACCAGAAGATGAGAAAAAAGAATAGATGTTGCCTTGTTTTATGTGTTCTAAATACTTTTTTAAATGAAAAAATGTTTTTTGGTTTCAAAAAAAAAAGAATGAGCAGGAACTCGTTCCCCCAGGCGGGGAGAGGCGGCTCAGCGAGGGAACTGCCTGTGCAGAGGGTGGGAGCCTAAGTCAGTGGGTTTATTGGTTGATCGGCTGGTTGGGGAACGAATGGCCAAGTGCGGCAGTGTGATGGAAGACAGCAGGAATGGGCCTCCTCCCAGCCTTGGGCATTCCAGTGGGAGGACAGAGACGCTGATGGGGTAAATTTGTGAAAATAGACTCTTGAGGCCTTTCGTTCTCTTGTCTCCGTTTGTTCAAGAAAAAAGCTGGTTCCTGAGGGCTTGGCTGCAGCCTCTCATTTTCTCAAGCATAGCAGCTTCCTAAAGCCCCCAGGGCTGGCTCTGTCCTCATGCTAATTCTAAAGCAGTGACTTTATAGAGTTTCAACTACCACCCCCAGTACAAAATACATATATATTTTTTTATGTTGTGATCAGTCTGTACATATGCAAATTATAAAATAGAAACACAGTTTCCACGGAGCAACACCTCCACCATCACCCGGAGGCATTCTGATGTTTGGGGTTTTCGATTCTGCTCCATTTTATAGAAAGAAAGGATGAAAAGTTCAGTGGGTCCCATGCTCTCAAGATCCAATGAGTCACAGCCCACCATTTGGGGGACACTGCTCTGGTACTTGCAGCCTAGTTCAAAGGCCCTCGAAGCAGTGCTGAGACTGAGCTAAGACTACGAACTCTGGAGGAAACCACTAAATTCAGGTTCTGGTGTGGAAACCCAGAAAATTGTCAGGCATCTAGGAAGTGCTAAGCTAGCTGCCATTATCATCACCTTTGCTGTTATTATCATCTTCCACCCCTCCTGCGATCTTCTCTTAAAATAAAGCTAAATTACAGTCCACTGTCATTAGCTCAGGGTAGCTCAGTGGTTAAGGCGCCAGCCACATACACAGGGGCTGGCAGGTTCAAACCCGGCCCAGGCCTGCTAAACAACAATGACAACTGCAACAACAACAAAAATAGCCAGATGTTGTGGTGGGCGCCTTGAGAGGCTGAAGTAAGAGAATTGCTTGAACCCAGGAATTTGAGGCTGCTGTGAGCTGTGACGCCATGGCACTCCACAAAGGTGACATAGTGAGACCCTGTCTCTAAATAAATAAATTGCAGTGCACTGGTGGAGGGGGGAGCTGGCAGTACCGAAGGGGTTATTTGCAAAGCTATACAAAACTACGTGGCCTGCAGGGCAGGATGGGGAGCTTTCCGCAGGGGATCCCCAGCCCCATGCCTGTGTGCAGGAGAGAAAGAACCAGGCTTCTTTCCCAGCCATGGTTCAGTGTCTTGGAGCCCAAGCCTGCTGGATCTGATGTCCCCTCTGTCTTTCATTAATAAGCACTTTCTGTTCTTGCTCATTTTTGTGGCCCACCTAGAATCCCAAACCGCTAAGTGCTGAGGATTTCTGCTATGATCTAAATGTTGTTGTCCCCTCCAGATTCTTATGTTGAAGCCTAACCCCCAATGCTGTAGTATTAAGAGAGAGGGCCTGTAGCGAGTGATCAGGTCATGAGGGTTCCACCCCATCAAAGGAATTAGTGCCTTATAAAAGAGGCCTGAGAAGTCTCTTTGCCCTTTTTTTCCTGCCCTGTGAGAACTAAGAAGAAGGCATGGTCTCTGAAGCAGAGATTGAGCCTTCACCAGGTATGGAATCTATTGGCACCTTGATCTTGGACTTTCCAGCCTCCAAACCTGTGAGCAATAAATGCCTATTGTTTATAAATTCCTCCGTCTAAGATACTTTGCTACCTCAGCCTAAACAGACTAAGACAGCTTTCTTCTTACAAGGCATTTTAGGGACCTTATCAGAAAGCCAGTCCACATCAAGGAAAATTGAGTTGTTCTTTCCCATCAATTTGGTGCTAAAGGACAGCTCACAAGGGGGTTTTAAAAAATTGAAAAAACAAATAAACGAACAACCTTTACATTGTGCCAAAGGCTGGCGTGATTCAACACAATGTTTGTTCTGGCGGCAAAATCAAGGTCATCTATCGTCAGGTGGGCGAAGGACGAATTTCAAGGGTAATCACCGAAAGGACACATTGAAGAAATAAAAAACTAGACACTTGGAGTCAATGTTTCATTGGTCGTGATGATCAAAAGATAATGGTTAACACACACACACACAGACCTCACTCCACCCACTGCAGGACGGAAGCCACACGGCTGGGCTGGACCTCGCACCCCTCAGGCTGGGCTTCTCCAGGGGCCCTGCAGCTGCCGCCCCACCGGGACTCTGCCTTGTACTTAGGACCTTTGCTGCCCGGGCTCTCATCTTCCATCAACCCAGCACCTGGATGCCCGGTGTCCAGGCAGAGGTGTGAAAAACAGAGGGCTTGGCCCTATCTGCTCTGAGCAGCGCTGCACCATCAGCAAGTTCGTCTCCATCTCACTTTCCCAAACTCGCTCCTTCTCTCCCCTCTCCCACCCCATCATTGTTCCCCGGAAACAAATAGGATGGCTTCACTGGTCAATTCTTTACATGGACAAACATCAAAAGCAGAGGAAACGCCCCTCGGCCACCCCCCTCCCCCCAAACCCCAGTGCTGGGAGCGCAGCCGGCGGGCGAGGCTGCTGGAACGCAGAGCTGCTGGCGCTGTCCGGCTGTTCTGGAAACTTCTTTGGCCTCTTGGCTTTACCTGGAGGCCTCTTCCTTCAGCTCCTTGTTTTTCCGCACCTCCTCAGCGTGCTTGTCCTGGGAAAGAAAGGAGGGAAAGGCCAGGTCACCTGAGGCTGCCTGGGGACAAAGCTTGCCACCTGAGGATCAAGGCAACTAAAACGAAGAATGACCGTGGCAGAAAGTGAAGCTCTGTGTCTGCAGAGGCACCCTGAGAGGGGCAGAAGGCGCAGGTGAGACGGCAGGAGACAGGTGGGAAGCCTACAGGTGTGGAGCTCATGGGCAGGGGATCCCAACCCCCTGCTGGGGACCCAATCTCAGGTGGCCCCAGAGCCCCCAGACTCTCCCTCTGTCACTTAGCCATTCTGGAGTTTGGGCTGATTTCATAGGTTGACATAACAAATAAAGGAGTTGCTCAGGGTAGCTCCTGCCAGAGGAGCAGTAGAGCTGGTCTCACGCCAGGCTCCTTTGCTAGTCCCAGGGGCCTGCCTGCCGCTCAGATGAGCTCGTCTTGATGAACGTTGAGTGCTCTTGAAGTCCACATTCGCAGCAGAATTTTTGGGAATGTCTCCCAACTCCCCAAAGGTGGGCTTTCTTACACATAGTGTGAGATAACCTTCTTTTGTCTCACCACCTAATGCAGCCAAAGGACGGGAGCTGCCCTCCAAGGCCCACCAGCCTTGGGACCTCTGCCCGCTCCCTCCTCCCATCAGGCCTCGGCTCTCTGGGGTTTAAAGAGAGGGGGCGTGGGTGGGACGCTATTTCCCCTCTTGGGTTCTGAGACTTCCTGTTTCCCTGCTTACTGTGCACACAGCTGGGTCTTCCATTAGATGGCAACGTCCCCATGGGTGGACACCATGTCTCTTCCTTTGTATTTTACAATTCCTACTACTGCGCCTTGCAAGTGGCAGGGGCTTATAAATGTTGTCCCTACTGGAACCTGACATTATCACATTCAGATGACAGAATCAGCCTGGAGTAGACCCAACAGAGGCAGTCCGGGTTCCCAGAATATCTGTGACACTACACATCTGTCCCTGGAGAGGCCCAAGAGCCCACCATGGACAGGGAGTGAGGTACGTATAGGTTCAAGTGTCTGAATTGCTGAATTTTATAACGAGTGAGTCTGGTACAGACTGTCAGGGACCCACACAAACACTGGCACACGTGGTCTTTCTGGAGGCGTCCCTGGCCTGGTGCACAGGTGTGCAGGATAGAAATAGCTCCCACCCCACCTCCTCCCTCCACGAGTGAGGAGTAAGGATCAAAGTCCCAGAGGGAGGATGTCCTCTCCGATGCCCAGCCTGACATCTGGTTTCTTGGTGTTCTACCTCACCTCTGCAGCTGTGACCTGAGAAGAGGGCCCCTCCCAATCTCTCCAACAGGCCAGCTTGCTGAGCAGAGCCCTAGATTTCTGCACTTCCTTTCCTTGGCCTGCAAGTCTCCCTCAATGACAAATGTTGGCCGGATAATTGTGGCTGGTCTCCCTGAGCCACCTGGCTTGCAGCCAAAGAGCTGCGTGCCCATCACAGCACCACTGCGCATTATCTGTGCGACCCTGGGCAAATCACAGACCTTCTCTGACTTCAGTTCCTCATCTTCAAGATCAGGGTCACACCTGCCCTGCTTGCCTCATGGACTTAGGAGGATAGTGGGGTGAAGAAATGGAAGGGTTTGGCAAACAGTCTTTCAAACGCTATTATCATGAGTCCAGCCTCCGTGATTTGTTCTGGGTTTGGCCTGAGAGCTTGAGTGCCATCCCAACCCCAGACTTTCATTTTTCTTCTGTAGTTTGCTCCAAGTCCTCCCTCAGTAACTGGAGAGGCCGGAAGCAGACCCAGACTGCTCCCTCCCAAGTGACATTCAATGGAGGCCCTGCTGAGCGTCCTGATGCCCCTGCATGTCTGTGGGCAGCTCTTTCTAGTAGCTATTGCCTGGGGCCTGTGCAGCACTCAGAGCCCCTGTGAAGAACCAGCTCTTTCTGTAACTGTTGCCCAGAGCCTGAGACTCTAGGTGGATGGGCTGGGGAAAGTGGGGACCACGCTGCTCACCATGGGACGAGGCCACCGATCAGGTCCCCGGAGTCACCGCGCAGCAGGCGGCTCCTGGAAATAAAACACAGCGCTGGAGCTCTCCCAGGAGCTGCAGGGGAAACTGGGGCGGTCTTGAGACCCAGGAAATGAGGCCAGCGTGTTCTCAGCAGAACGGGCTGTCATTCTGCTGACACAGAACCAACCCCAGCCTCTATGTTTCTCATATTTAGGTGACACTATTAGGTTTATTGACAAACGGCAGCATATTGGAAAGACCTGCGTGACTCACTGGGTCTCTGCCAAGAGGCTTGGAGAGAATTATGTTTCCTGCTCAATGGGCAACTCGGAGCATTGTACCCTTGGTGTAGAGCCAAGAGCTCAAGAAAGCATCTTTCATTAAATCGAATCAGTCCATTCAGGGTGAAACCAGGAACACAGACTGCTTGTCAGCCCCTATACCCTTTGCATTAAACAGGCTTCTTCTAGAAAATTAGAGGCATACTTTCCCTAAGACGCTGAAAATGTCCTGTTGTGTGACTGTGCGAAGCATCTCCCAAGGAAACTCAGAGCTTGGTCCATGTTTCTTGCCTTTGACTTCCCAGAGCATCCCCTTGACCTCTCTAAGGATCCTGCCTAATAGAAGTATCCCCACTCCTGCCCCTGTTGCTTCTCCCCAAAACGATACACAGGCCCACGTATACTTGCCACGCAGGTGTCCCGGGAGCCTCCTCTCTGGTCCGGGGCCACTCACCTTCTCTTGCAGCCGTTCCAACATGGCGGCCAGGTGGGCCTCCCGGTTCTCCTTGTTGGACTCCATCTTCTGGGCCAGTTTTTCCTTAGCCATCTTGATAAAGTTGTTGTTCTCTTCAATGGCTTTTTGGATCACCTCCCGCTCATGTTCCCGTTTCTCTGCTAAGTGTTTCAGGAGTTCAGCTTCCTGGTACTGGGGATACACAAGGCAGAGAGAGGCCCTTCAAGGCGAGCCCTTCAGACTGGACGGGCTGGGGTATATTTTACCATAATGGCTGAAAAACAGGACCCCCAGACACACACGCCCCCCTGGGCCCAGACTCTGGCCCACCACCTTCAGAGTCTCTCGTACTCTTTTTTGGTTTTCTGTCTTTTTTCTAAGTGTCCTCAAGGCCATTGTCTCATTGCTATACTCATTCAGTCAAGCCTGCCTTCCCAGACACCAAGTGATCTTGTACTGTGTGCCAGGCACCGTTAGCAACCTGGGGAAGGAAAGGTCTAGTAGAGAGAGGTAAGAGACATAGGAATAACTAAAACTCAGAGTCAGAGGAGCATGTGACATACTTGGGCAGAGGGGATGTGCCCGGGGGAATTCAGGCCGGAGGATGTTCTGCTTGAAAGATAGGAGTCTACACAAAGATGGCGGCCGAGACTGGCCAGGAATGGAAGCACAGACCACATCGCAGGGCTGGACGTGTGCCGCGCTGCCACCTTCTCCCCCAGGCCCCTTTCCCCCCAGTGTCTAGCCTTTCTCTACATCCTCAGTATTTGTCAACATCTTACTCTTGCCCATACATTTAAGGCCACTTTTGGGGAGTACAGAGTGCAGTGCCCTGTCCCCATCACCAAACCGTCAGCTTCTGGAGCCCGGTACCACTTTCCCCATGGTACCTCGTTCTCCGCCTAAGTGTTTGTGGGCTGACAGGGGCCTCCCCCCAGCCCAGACCACCACCTGTCCTCCCCAGCCCCCTTCCCCTTGTGCTGAGAGGAGCAGCCCGTACCTTCCTTCGCTCCTCAGCCGCTTCCAGTTTCTTCTGGATCTCTTCCAGGGAAGGGTCTCGCCGGCGGGGCAGGGAGGCGTTGAACTCGGGCACCCCATCAAAGGAAGGCGGCTTCAGGATGACTTCAAAGGACTGGCCCGAGGTGCATTTGTTCAGCTCGATGACCTCCATGTCGGAAATGACACACCAGTTCAAGTCCACTGTGTCTGCTGCAGAGGGCAGAACGGGACGGCTCAGGCTCTGGAGGACAGGGGGCACCCAGCAGGAGTGGGCACATGCATGCGGTGCGGGGGGCTGGGGACCCAGGGTGAGCCAGGAGCCAGGCTGGCTCTCCTTCCTGCACACTGGCACCTAAGGTCAAGGGGCTCAGACAGGGCTGAGCTCTGTAGCCACAGGGGTTCAGGGGTCTAGGATGGCCGCTGCAGTGCTGGCCACTGTGGCTTTTGTTTCTGCTACCATGTTCCTCAGACTGCTGAGCTTTTGCTCAGCTTGTCATCTGTGGGGACGAACAGCAGAGCTCTCTACCCCCACCCCCTGCCGTCCGCCCTCGCCCCACTGCCTGCCCGGCTGGCCCTGGCTGCGGACGCCTCTCGCCTCCCTCCTACCCTGCGCTCTTCTCTCTCTCCAGTCAGCACTGTCTTCCCGCTGGGCTTGGTCTTTCCTCCTACACTGTCTCCCACACCAGCCTAGACAGAAAAAACAGGCTCAGGTCAGCCGAGCTGCTCCTGGCCCTTGGCGCCAGACCACGCCCACCCCTTCCTTCGAACTGGGAAGTAGGGAGGCGGCTCGCCTGGCGGCCTGGAAACCGTGGCTCACACCCATGCTTTCTTGCCTAGTTTAGACACTGTCCAGGGGAAGCATCGCTGCCTGGTTCACCTTCACATCTCCGCAGCCTTCATTTGTTAAACACAAGCACAGAGGTGGACTAAGGTTGGCACGTCCTGGGAGGCCTGACTCTGACCTTCAGGGACTGTCCTCAGTGCCTGGGATGCTCCCCTGTGGCTCAGACCCTTGGGGACCATGGCTCTGATTGTCACTGACTCCGGGAAGGAAAGCTGCTCGGGAACTTGAGTCAGGGTGCTGCGCCCAGAGGCCCAGGACACGGCAGCCCGTCCCCACGTCCCTGAGCCTTCACTGACCTTCATATTTGTGGGATGACTTATTCAGGGGGTCAGCTAGGAAGCAGGAGCAGAACAAGGACGCCAGTGGGAGCTCCTTCAGCTTCTCTTTGTAGGCTGTGGAAACACGGAGCTATGAGAACAGGGGTCTCTCCCAGCCTCCGGAGCAGCATCGCAGGGGCTTGGGGCCTGAGCCACCTGGGGATCTGGGCTCCACAGAGGTGCCCAAGCCTTGCAGACGCGCACCGACACTGGGGACCAGCCCCTGTGCCCTGAGTCACCCTGTTCAGGATTCTCAGGAGGGGCAGGGCCCACTCCTGTCTGCTGTTGAAACCAGAACACACCAGTGACCCATCTTTCTCCCCAAGACATCTCCTCTCAGGGCACCAAATGTGAAATGCTCTCATGTAAGCCCCCCAAGGCCCAGGGACCCTCCCATCCCCACCCATTCCCCAGGATATTCTGATCCTTTTGCTCCCAAATAGGAGACTCACACTCTACCCCACTCAATGCACTTGGCAGTGCTGCTCAGAGGTGCTGCCCTGGGTAGGCGGGGGCATCCTCACAGCCGTCCCTCTTGCCTGGCCAGCCTCCCTCGGGCTGGAGCCTTCCTGGGGGGCCGGTATCAATCAGAGCTGTGCATATCCCCTCCAACCACTGCTACCAGCGCTGCCCTGGCCTGGCTGGGCCCCCAGCAGCCCCACTCTGGCCATTCAGGCTGCAGACGGTGCTGACCCTGGCACAGAGCTGTGCTCTCCCCTTTTACAAACCTGCAAGCACAAGTAACTGCCAAAATAATACATGAGCACTGTAAAAAACGTTTTCCAGAAAACACACAGATGAGCAAAAGGAAAAAAAAAATTCAGCTGTGACCCCTCCCGCCAACTAGAGATAACGTGCTTGAAGCTTTCTGTGTGCTCCCACCTGCCTTCTTTCATCCTGTATCTATAAGGACATACGTGGGGGAGGCGGGGAGATATCCCATGCCACAGTGCCCCACCACACAGTGTGGCTTTTGTACCTACCAGCGAGGGTCATGTTTCTGGGATCTGGTGGCTGAATCTGACGGAGAGTCACAGAGTGGATCTGTCACCAGCTCAGGACGCTGTCACACTCCTGGGAAAAGAGAGTGCAGTATCTTAGCACCAACAGGTTATGCTTATAAGGAAGATGTTTACACAACAGACAGGTGGTGCAGGTAACTGTTTGCTCCACCTCTAGGCCTTCTTCCCACCAGCTCTCCCTGGGGGGTCCCCCAAATCAACATCCCTCCCACACTACCCCAAGTCAAGCCCAGTTTCTTCAGGAAGGACTCTAAAGTTGGCTTCCCAGTCTCGAGCCCCCCAGAGTAGGCAAACATGGGTTTCCCAAAACCGTGTGGGTAGCGGGTGTTCACTTGTCCCCCTACACAGCTCAGCTGCCTGCCCGATGTGAGGGTTAGGGTGAGAGTCAAGTCCTCAGCTGGGATCAGCTGGGAGGCGTTCACAAAATACCTGTGTATCCCAAACATCTCCCTGTGCGCACCCCAGACCTTTCCAGTCCCAGTGGATGTGGGGTGAGAGGAAATGGGATGGAGGAAGTTAAAATGCCTCTTCAGATGCCCCCTCCCTATCTTTTCACCAACATACTCACCCAAGCTCTCTGTGACCCCATTTAAGACAACCCTGGACTATGAGAAGCATTAGGAGTCAGATGACTGTAGCACAGTGAGTGCACAGAGCCAGGTCAGCCTGCAGGGTGACTGCAGGGCACGGTGTGTGCACAGAGCCAGTTCAGTGTGTAGGGAGACTGCAGGGCACGGTGTGTGCACAGACCTAATTCAGCGTGCAGGGAGACCGCAGGGCATGGTGTGTGCACAGACCTAATTTAGGGTGTAGGGTGACTACAGGGCATGGTGTGTGCACAGACCTAATTCAGTGTGCAGGGTGACTGCGGGGCACAGTGAGTGCACAGAGCCAGGTCAGCCTGCAGGGTGACTACAGGGCACGGTGTGTGCACAGAGCCAGGTCAGCCTGCAGGGAGACTGCGGGGCATGGTGTGTGCACAGACCTAATTTAGGGTGCAGGGTGACTGCGGGGCACGGTGTGTGCACGGACCTAATTCAGCGTGCAGGGTGACTACAGGGCACGGTGTGTGCACAGACCCAATTCAGTGTGCAGGGGCAACTGCAGGGCACGGTGTGTGCACAGACCTAATTCAGTGTGCAGGGTGACTGCGGGGCATGGTGTGTGCACAGATCTAATTCAGCGTGCAGGGTCACTGCAGGGCATGCTGTGTGCACAGACCTAATTCAGCGTGCAGGGGCGACTGCAGGGCACAGCGTGTGGCCAGGCAGCTGCACGGGGCCCTTAGGGTTAGTGGCACCTGAGCTTAGGAGATGAGTCAAATCAGGCAGTTGTTGGGCACGGCCAAGGGGACACACGCGCCAGGACGGGGGAGAAAGCTCCATGTCTCTGGGGTCCATCTCCAGCTGCTTAATGCTAGAAGGGGTCATAGGAGAGGTCAGAGGGCAAAGGGACAGGCCCTACTAAAGGCTGAAGAATGGGTGGTGGACCATTCGATCCCCAGCCACCCCAGTGGTCACTGTGGTAGTGGAGGGTGATGTGAGCCAGGGTCCCCACTGTCTATGCCCTCACGAGGCAAAGGGCCTCCGAGGTCAACTTCAAGGCCTTTCCTTCCATAATGAGGGTGTTTTCCCTCTGGGGTCCAGAATGGGTGCTCACTGGGCAGGCGGGCTGATGGGAGCAGTGAGCTCAGCTCAGGCTTGGGGTCTAGCCCAGTGTGGGGTCTAGATGCAGCCCTCTTAGGAGCCGGCACTGGTTACTTCACATGTCTAAACCCTTCTCTCCCCATCTGAATTCTGCACGGAGTTGTACAAATCACACGAGGAAACATATGGCAAACACTGGGTGCAAACCTCCAGGAATCACTTAATAAATGTTAGTCTTTTTTTCCTCTGCCTTTGCATCAGGAGTTTCTGCGTGCAGGTGAGGAACCCGCAGTTTGGAGGACTTAGGTGTCTTTCTCAGAGCCACAGAGTGAGATCCCACCGAGGCCTCGCTGGCCTTAAAGCGCTTTGTTCTTCTTATTGTGCTTTGGAGCCAGAGGCCCCTGCCACGCCTCTCTCCTCCCCGCCCAGCACAATGGGTCTTCTCTCTGTAGAGTCCAGATGGTCCTGACGGCACCAGGGAGTCTCTGAACAGAGAGGCAGGCTTAGTGCTTTGGTGTGACATCCCCGGTCATGAGCCCCCATCCTGCACAATCCCCGCTCAGGGCCAGGCTGGTGGCGAGTCCCTGGCAGGGTGAGGAAGCCCGTGCCAGGAGAGGCAGCAGGCTGGACTTCAACCTGAGGAATGGCGGTGGGTGCAAAGAGGGACATGCACATTATCCCTGTGGATGTTCACCTGAGGCTGGGCTGGGCTGACAAGATGGGCATCATCAGCTTTGCCTTCAGATGAAGAATTTGGGGCTCAGAGAAGTTATGACATTTGGCTAAGGTCACACAGCTGTAGAGTGGCAGAGCTGGGCCTGGACTGTAAACTCTTCCCTGGGGACCAGTGGAGGCTCTAGATGCTCAGTGCTGGTTCCTTCATGGTCCTGAGGACTTATGGAAAGCCAGCCTGCCTTGGGGACTTAAAATATGCAGCAAGTGCTTCCTACATGAAAGACATTGTGTGAGGAATTTTAGGAACACAGGGAGCCAGAGAAGGAAGACCAGGGTGGGAACAAGAAGTGGCCAGAGGTGGGCATGGTCAAGGGAATTGTAAATGAGACCCTCACTGCCACAGGGTTGGAATCTGCATGGTTAAAAATGTGTGTCACTAGAGCATCTGCTATGTGACAACTCTTATATTTTAATTCTCATAATATACACAATTCACAAGTGAAGAAATTGAGCCTCAAAGAGGCTAAATGATGTTTCCAATGCATTCAACATGGTGGGTTGAATGGTGTCTCCTACCAAGATCCACTTCCTAATCCCTAAACTTGCAAATGTGACCCCATTTGAAAAAGGGTCTTTTGCAGATGCAATTAGGATCTTAAGATGAGATCACCCCTGATGACCTGAGTGGGCTTAAATGCAATGGCAAACGTCCTGATAAGAGACACACAGAAAGAAGAGAGGCTGTGTGTGGATGGAGGCAGAGATGGGAGTGACGCAGACACAAGCCAAGGATGCCTGGGGCCTCTGGAAGCTGGATGAGGCAAGGAAGGCTCCTTCCCTAGACTCCTGGGAAGAGAACAGCTTGCTGACTGCTGGACTGTGGACTTCTAGCCTCTGACTTTGTGGCATACTCTACAGAAGCCCTGGGAAACTTACCCCCTCGGTGAGGGGCAGAGCCAGGGTTCAAATCCGTGCTTCTTTCACCATCCCTTGGCACATACCTGGGCTGATGTGTTCCTCAAGATGGTTTATGTACATGCACCTGTAGGTCCATGGGGCCCTTGGCATCCTTGTGCCAATAGTCACATTGTTTCTGTTGCACTCAAGACCCAGAAGACATTACTGTCCCTGGAACATTCTGAGAAATGATCCAGATGATAAGGAGGTAGGAAGTAGACAGAAGGGGCAAAGCAAAGGGGTCTTAGCTATCAGGTGTCAAGGTGCCCAAGTTTGTCCCTAATGCACCCATAGCATCAGCGCTCAGCGGGCTGGTCACATCCACCTCCTTGGCATTGGCCTGGCTGTGGGACTGTCAGTTGTCTTGTGGAGTCTTTGAAATGGCTGTGGTCACATTGTCATATGGCAAACCAGAGCCTGCGCTGGAGCAGGGTCCACCAAGCCTGTCTTGGGACTGCCAGAGTTGGACAGTAAGAGGCGCTATACCCGAGGTCAGAGCCCACAGAGTGCCAGGAATACAGGTGAGCAGGAAGACGAAGACAAGAGAGAGACCCGAGTGGGCACGGGACCAGGAGTCCAGGCTGCCAGTAAGAGGGTCTGTCCCAGACGTTCGCCACCACAGCCCTTTAGGGCCCACCCCAGTGCTGGGGCAAACGTCCAGCCCACCCAGAGGCTCCCGTGTGCTTCTGCTAAGGTGGAAGCCACGCCCAGCCCTTGGTACTCACTTAGGAAGATGAGGAAACTGCATCTGGTGGTAGCAAAGACCAAAGGAGCCCGAGACAGAAGGCCACTGTGACTGATAGTCATGAAGCCGGTAAATCGCAGAACTAGAGAGAGAACATGGGGCTCCCAGTGCTCGCTCCCCGGCACTTTCGATGATCACGGACTTGGCGGTGAGGAGGCAGCCGGGCTCCTGAGCCAGGGGATGGTGCCAGCACAGCAGGTGGTGAGAACACTTACGAAGGGGAAGGTGGGAGTGGGCCTCAACCCAGGTTGTGACAGGCGATTATGCAATTGAGATTCTGCAAAGCCTGTAACCTTGCGATGGCTTTGAACCTGACTGTGGGCTGGGGGCATGCACTAGGTTTGTTCAGGAACAGAGGGGGCTGAATTGCATTGGGACAGAATGCTTGAATAGGGACAGGAGGGTCACAGAGACCTCCAGACCAGTGAAAAGAGTTTGCAGGTTACGAATTCAGTGGGAAGCCACTGAGGGGAGAAGGGAATGGTGATGCTGACGATAATAGGAATAATAGTAACCACCATTCTGGAGCACCTACTTTGTACCAGGAAAATACGGACATTGTCTCAATTTATTCCGTTAAGGTCTTTGAGAACCAGGAGGCTGAGCAGTTAGGTAAATTACACCAGGTCACAGGGGCAGTGAGACCAGAGCTGGGATTTGAGTCTACCCGTGTCTCTTTCTAAATCCCAGCTATCTTTAGGTTCTACTACTTGTGCAAAATGATTCACCAGGGAGCATTAACTTGGGGAAAAGATGAGGAAGGAAAGGGTGGAAGCCCAGTTGGACTCTGGGGACGAAATGTCAGGGACTTTCCCACATGGGATGTTTGCATCCCACCCAGCACTGCTTTTCCAGTCACCAACTGATCCACACGTTTCTCCAGCTCCAGCATCTAAGAGTCTGGGGATGGATGGAAAAGCAAGTAATCGCACCTTCTTGCTGATGAGCCGAATCATTAACATAATGCGTAAACATAAATTAGTGAGTGACAACCGTGCCAAGCTGGGTGATTGGAGGTGGCCACGGCTGACAAGTGAAGATACAGAATCAGGATAAGGGGTCTCAAGGTGGGAAGGTGGGGAGGAAAGTATGTCCAAGATGGGAAGATCAGAGACGACAATTTCCTCTAGAACATTAGAATGTCAGAGACAAGAGAATGGGCATTGACAGCCCATGGTTCTCAACTAGGCACAGGTTCCCTCCCTCGAGCTACATGGGGCTTTTCAATGGCCGCTAGACTGGGGATGTATGGGCGCTTTGTGGGCAGGAGCTGGGTGGTCTAAATGTCCTGCCTTGCACAACAATCCTGCATGATGAACAATGGTCCCTTCCAAAAAGCCTGTGTCTTCCTTCCTGGGGACTGGAGATCCCACAGTCATACAGGGAGCCAAAGCAGAGGTGGAACCGGAGTTCAAGCCTCTAGCTTCCAGTGTTGGTTCTTCTCCTTTATCCTGGACGCCTCTGTGCCCCCAAACACCAGGGTGAGAAGAAACAGCCCCCCCGAGGGGAGTCACCAGAGCAGGTGTCAATGAAAAAACTGAGGGTCCAGAAAGGGCGTCCCAGCAGGGCACTTTATGTAACCCACACCTCCAGGCTTTCTGTAATGCAGTTGATGACGGGGGACAGATGGAGAAGTGGACCAAGTGCTCAGATGCCATCTGGCCACCTACTACGTGCACCCCTGACCTCCTTAGGTGCCTCTGGCTGCACATACCACAGAATGAGTGAGCATTTTATCATCGTAAGAAGTGCCAAGAGAATGCTCTCAGGATGCATCAAATTCCACGTGGACTATTTTTGAGAGATGAGCAGCTAACAACGTCCAAGTGGTTTGAATAGAGTTGTCTCTGGCAAGGGCTTTCGAAGACAAATATAGGCTCTCTGGCACGGAATCGGGATGAGTACTTCATGGGTGTGGGAGCAGTGACTCTGACTAAGAACAGCACAGGAAGATGGCTCTTTAAGTCTATGCCCTACTAGAGAAATCTTCTTAAAAGTCTAGCTGAAGCTATATATTTACCCAAAGTAAGCTGCATGAGCTACTTAAATGTCACATTTCTTTGCTCTGGGCTGGAATAATGTCATCTATCTCAGAACCGCAGCCCTGGTTGTCTCCTGATCGGAAGGCTCCGATTGGCAGCCCTGTGTCTTATTTGGGTTTCAAATCAAAAGGAGATGAATTATTTTTTCATGATTGTGGTTTTCAATCTTTCTACAATATTTATTGAATATTGAGTTCCGTGCCAAGCCCTCTGCTGGGTCCTAGAATATCCGCAGGAGTTTGTGTTGCTGGAAAAGTGAAACAGGTCCCTGGATCTGGAGCTGTGGGGCCCTTGGAAGTCCTGCAGATGCACCCTGGCCCCGGGCATGGTCTGGACGGTGCCATGAAGGGAGATGTGGGAATTAGAACAGAGACCGAGAAGGGACCTGTGAGACGCACAGAGGAAAACTGTGTATGTGGCTTGGGGGGACTGGCATTGTCTAATTACACCTTAGGTTTGCTGTCGAGGGCATCAAGAGGCAAGGATGGAGGACATGAGGCAGGACCCGTAATGTCCAACCCTTTTTCTTTTCTGTCCCACTCTGGAAGACTAAGAGTTGTCTTGGGCCATGTATTAAATTCACAAACACTAACGAAACCTGATGAGGGGGGGAGAAAAGGTCCATGCAGACTTTTCGGGCTATCTGACACCACAGAGAAGCGAAACAGGACTCGGATAATCTGCATCCTGCAAGCCGCAAGTTGGACACACCCATGTCAAAAGCACGGAACAGCTCTCAGAATAGAAAAGCTCCCTGTGTGCTTGTAGGAAACAAGCATTTGTGGCCAAAGCAGAACTCAGAAGACCTAAGTCTGAGGAGCCCTTCTTAGCTGGAACACTGCAGTCCACACTGCCCTCAGACTCTTACTGATCAGTGGCCGGTCAGGAACCTGGCTGGGATGGGGGGTGAAGAGCAGGGGAGCGCTAGTGAAGATTTTCCTGTATTTATAGCTGTTCCCCATTGCCCGCATCGCCATCTGAGCTTCACCTCCTGTGATATCAGCTGCAGCATTAGACTCCTAGGAGCGCGAACTTCACATGCAAGGAATCTAGGCTACGAGCTTCTTAGTAGAATCTAATCCCTCATACTCCCCTCCTGCTGAGTTCCTGGAAGAATTTTCTCCCACGAAACTAGTCCCTGATACCATAAAGACTGGGGGGCACTGCTTAACAGCAAGAGGCAAGTTGTAGAAGGAAAATTAAGCTGAAAAATTGCGCAAATAATTCACAGTGATGGAACTTTGGGGGCTATTTTTATTGCTGGTTTGGTATATCCGGAAGAGTCAGCATGTCAGTAGTCAAGTTCAGGGGTGTGGAGTCTCATTTGAGGCTGCTGGAGTGAGTGTGAAGCTTGTGACCCAGGCACTGTGTGAGGTCCTGGGGTGCAGAGACCATCAATGCTATACACAGCAAGCCCTTGGAATCTCACTCCTAATAACAGCAATGTGGATATTTCACATTTTGGAGTTCTTTACCATTTACCAAATTCTTTCAAGTATTTGAATTATGTATCCATATATGCATTTCACACACAATGCTTTCATTACAAACATTGGAACATCATATTTCACAAAATACATGTGACGGGAAAAAAGTAATAAATCCCTGAGTCTTAAAACTTCATGTTACACTCACCTCCTTCTACGTTTTTTATCCCCCTCTGTCTAATATTTTTGCATCATCAGATATACACGTTTTATCATTTCGTCCCCCCTAATCCTATGAAATAGATACTGTTTATACCCATTCAGCAGATGATCAATTTAGGTAAGTGATTCGAGTTGCCCAGAGTGGTACAAATAGAAAGTGATGAAGGTGGGATTAGAACCAAAATATTCTTGTACTGAAGTGCATTCTGTTGCTGATAAAGCTCATACCCAGGGCTACCCTTAGATGTAAACATGGCTGCCAGTCACATGTGGTTGGAAGGCAAGCAAGTGCCCCAAATCTGCCTCCCCTCCAAGTGGGCTCCATGCTTAAAAGTCTCACCATTGAGGACAATTAATGACACAGTGGGGCACGGGGGAAAGGGGAGAGCAGACAGAAAGAGGAGGGAGGGGGTGAGGGAAAGAAAAAAAAGAAAAGAAAAGAAAATAGGGACTAATTCTCACATAAATTGGATTTAATTTTGACCAAAGTATATCACTTAAACATTAATTTTAAATTCAACTTGTGAATATGTTGTTTAGGATATTGCATCCTCGGCTCGGCGCCTGTGGCTCAGCGGGCTGAGGCGCCAGCCACGTACACCTGAGCTGGTGGGTTCGAATCCAGCCCGGGCCGCCAAACAACAATGACGGCTGCAACCAAAAAAATGGCCGGGCGTTGTGGCGGGCGCCTGTAGTCCAAGCTACTTGGGAGGCGGAGGCAGGAGACTCGCTTGAGCCCAGGAATTGGAGGTTGCTGTGAGCTGTGATGCCACGGCACTCTATCCAGGGTGACAGCTTCCACCTTCTTAAGTTAACCTAATTTTAATAGATGGATAGGCA
>CAUYRH010087710.1:0-12405 GCA_963574655.1 Perodicticus potto
TTTTTTTTAATTTTTTTATTTTCTTTTATTGTATTTTTTTACATATACATGTGTTAATTAGGTTTCCACTTTTTGCCTTCACAGAATTTAAAAGGCTTAAAATTTAATAATAATAACAATATTTAAGATAAGGACTAGAAACAAAAACCACGTAAAGAATGAAGATAAATACATTCAGAAAAGAAAACAGATGATTACTGCATCAAAATATTAAGCAATATTGTTGCCAAAAAGTAATGTTCACATTGTCAAATAAGACACTATAGAGTGCTTTGACTCTGAGGCTCAGTATGAAATCATTAGTTAACTTCTTATTTTTTTTCCAAAGTCTCAAAAAATAGATAACTAATATTATATAAATAAAAGTAAAGGAGAGTTTCAAAAAACAGATCATGCCAAATCTTATAGACAATAGAAAAGAAGAAATACTTCAAAATCATTCTACTTGATCTGGATACACCTGATATTGAAATTGGATAAAATATATTGTTATAAAGGGAAATTACAAACATATTTCACTTTTAAGTGAGGATGCAATATCCTCTCCCCCCCCTCCTCTAAGAACACATTATTCTTAGTGAAACATCACAGGAATGGAGAAGCATGAATCCTATCTATTCAACTTTGATTTGAGGACAATTAGTGACAATTAATAATGACACAGTGGGGCATGAGGGAAGGAGAGAGCAGTCAAGTCATTTATTTGTCATCAGTTTTCTTCTGCCCTTAGGAAATGCTCCAAATTCCTTGGCATGGAATAAAAATACCCAAATCAATGTGATTCTTGTGGAGTTATCAGCCCTATCTCTTGCCACTTACCATACTCTGCCTGTTGGATCTGACATCTGACCAAACTAGACCACTGAAATTCTTCAATATTCTTCTTTACCTCTAGCTCTTTGCACTTGCTTCTTCCTTCTATCTCATAGTTTTCCCTTCTCCTTCAACCTGTATATTGTCTCTCCCAAAAAGCCAATAATATTGACATAAAACTACCATGGATCTCTTCTCTGTGTCTCCATAGTGACCTGTTTTATGCCTCTCATGTCATTTCTGTATGGAAATGCCTGTTTGTCTGTTTTATCAGGCTATCCTATGCAATTGTTGAGGGCTGTACTTGATCATCTTTTAATTCCAGTACTTAGTGTAGTATCTTGGCACAGGGTTGTTAAATAAATGAATGAAGAATGAGAGAAGCAGAAACTCTGATACTTAATCAAAATGATAATTAATTCAATACACATCTATAAACAAATTTTATTTAGTACTAATTTTGTGTCTGGGTGGCACCTGTGGCTCAAAGGAGTAGGGTGCTGGCCCCATATACCAGAGGTGGCAGGTTCAAACCCAGCCCCAGCCAAAAAACTGCAAAAAAAAATACTAATTTTGTGTCAGTTGTACATATGTATATACATATTTTTTATCTTCTAACAAACTTTTAACTCATTTACTGACTTACATGAAGTTAACTATGAGAACTTTTAGATAAAGAATTTTTTTTTCTTTCCAGCTGCTTCTGAACTTACATCTGGATTCCATAATCTTTTCCCATAATCCCCTGATGTGTTAAATGTAAATAGCTGTTGGGAAAGGCATGTAAAAAATGTACAAATTTTACAGAAAAAAGGCCATTATATGAAAGATAATAAAATTATATTCCTGGGCTATTTATATGATATTTTAGTTGTTTTTCTATTATATACATCACATGGCAGAGTATTTGTAAAAGGAAAGTATTTTTGTATCATCTATTTATAACGAAAATTTATACAGTATTTTAAATTGTGTTTCTGGCCCCTTTTAAGTTAATTTTGCAGTTGAAGTTAGATTGTAGATTTTTATATACATGAACTACCCTAATGTCAGCTGGTTAGAAACCAACCAAGGTGTCATTAATAATTTAATTAAGTGATAGGTTATTTGCATTTTATAATTTTGATCATTATATGTGATGATAGACTTAGATTTAGACAGACATCTTTTTGGTATAGTGGTACTGTGGTCATTAATGTTTGAATTTTATTACAATTATTACAGTGTCATTAAACAAATAATGCTAATTTTTAGCACTGATTTATATAGATCTTGCCTCATGAAAAAGATTAACATGATTATTACTTCATTTCACAACTGATGTTTATGAAAGCATTTATCCTATCCAAAGTTCTGTATAAAACACAGCTAATAATCAGAGCATGAACAAAATAATAATAATGGGCCATAATCAGGGGTTGGACGATAACCTCTTCCCCCTGAGATACCAAAATGAGAAAAAAATTCCAGTGGTATTAATTGAGACACTGTGACTGAAATGCACTTCCATTTCTTAATTAATCCTCATAATAACCCTGCCGTTGATGGATTAGATACCCATTTAAAATGTGATGTAAATAACGTTGAGAAAGTGTGTGTGTGTGTGTGTGTGTGTGTGTGTGTGTGTTGTATGTTTTATTCTTTTTGCTATTTCCAATTCATATGAGGGGACATGCAATAGGCCACATTGCTTGCATTTGTAAGGCCAAGTCTAAGTTGTAGTATGTTCCTCTCACAGGAAGTATGCCTTACACCACCTAATCCACCTAATGATCCCACTGGGAAGGAACTCACCAATCTCCTGTCCTCCTCCCACCTTTTGGGATTCAATTGTGTTTTTATCTCATGTGAGCATCTTGTTAATCTGTAAGTTCCAAATTAGTATTAAGTAAACGTGATGCGGGTCTTTCCATTCTTGTGATACTATACTTAGGAGAATGTTCTCCAATCCATCCAAGATGTAACAAAAGACGCAAAAATCTCCATCTTTTAACGGTTAAATAGTATTCCATGTTATATATACCATAGTTTACTAATCCATTCGTGTATTTAAAGTCACTCGGGTTGTTTCCAGATCTTTGCAATTGTGAACTGAGCTGCTATAAACATTCAGGTGTGTATTTCTTCATGGTAAAATGACTTATTTTCTTTTGGGTAGATACCTAGTAGGAAGATTGCAGGATCAAATAGAAGGTACACTTTTAGTTCTTCGAGAACTCTCCAAACTTCTTTCCATAAAGGTTGTGCTAATTTGTAATCCCACCAATAGTGCCGGAGTGTCCCTTTCTCGCCATACCCATGACAGCATCAGTTGTTTGGGGATTTTGTGATGTGGGCCATTCTCACCAGGGTTAGGTGATATCTCAAAGTGGTTTTGATTTGCAATTGTCTAATACTTAGAGATAATATTTTTTCATGAGTGTGTCTATACTCATAAGTAAAGATTATGTTTATGTCTCTGGCCAGATTTTAATGTTTGTTTTTGTTTTGTTTTGTTTTGTTTTGAGACAGAGTCTCATTATGTCACCTTCGGTAGAGTGCCATGGCATCACAGCTCATAGCAACCTCAAACTCTTGCGTTTAAGTGATTTTCTTGCCTCAGCCTCCCAAGTAGCTGTGGGAGGCTGCACTACAGGCACCTACCACAACACCCAGCTATTTTGTTGTTGTTGTTGTTTTTGCAGTTGTCATTGTTGTTTAGCTGGCCCAGGATAGGTCCAAACTCACCAGCATTGGTGCATGTGGCCAGAGCCATAACCACTGTGCTACAGGCACCACACCTTTAATGGGGTTGTTTGCTCACTGTTGTATTTGCTTGAGTTCTTTGTAGATTCTAGTTACTAGGCCTTTGTTGGATTCATAGCATGCAAATATTGTCTCCCATTTTGAAAGTTGTCTCTTTGGTTTGTTGATTATGTCCTTAGCTGTGCAGAAACTTTTTAACCTGATCAGGTCCCATTTATTTATTTTTATTGTTGCTACAATTGTCAGTAGGGTCTTCTACATAAATTCTTTCCCTAGGCCAGTAAGATTAAGAGTTTCTCCCACACTTTCTTCTAGGGTTTTTTATTGTTTCATATCTTAGATTTAAATCATTTATCCATTATGAGTCAATTTTTGTAAGTGGTGAGAAGTGTCGGTCCAGTTTCAGCCTTTTAGGTTTAATAACAAGTTCTCCCAGTACCACTTATTAAGTAAGAATTAATTTTACTGATAAATGCTTTTGTTTGCTTTATCAAAAATCAGATGGTGATATGGGTCTGCTTTTATCTCAAGGTTGTCTGTTCTGTTCCTATTTCTGTCACTATTTTTCTGCCAGTACCATGGTACACCATCAAGAGCATGGTACTGGCATAAAAGTCTATGTAGACTTTCTCTGGGGTTATTGTGAAAAGTATTGTAACTTTGATTTGATTCTTGGCTTCTCTCTTGTTGGCATATATAAAAGCTACTGACTGGTTTACCTATACTGATTTTATATCTCAAGATGTTGTTGTAGTTCTTGATCACTTCCAGAATTCTCAAGGTTGAATCCTTGTGATTTTTTTTCACAGTATCATATCCTCAGCAAAGAGTGATGTATGACTACTCTCCCTCCATTCTAATCCACTTGTTATCTTTCTCTTCCCTGATTGCATAGGCTATGACTTCTAGTAGTATGTTGAATAAAAGTGGTGATAGTGACTTTCCTATCTGGTTCCATTTCAGCAGAAACGCTTTCAGGTTTTTTCCATTCAGTATAATATTGGCTGTGGGTTTCTCATAGAAGGCTTCTGTCAGTTTAAGAAATGTCCCATCTATGCCTATTTTCTTAATTTTTCTTATCAAAAATGGATGTGCTAAATTTTGTCAAATGCTCTTTCTGCATCTACTGAGAGGATTATGTGGTTTTTGGTTTTGTCTCTGTTAATATGGTGAATTATGTTTATGAATTTGCATATGTTGAGCTGGCCTTGCATCCCTGGGATCCATGAACACTTCTTGTGATGTTTTCGGTTTGGGGTTTTTTTGTTTGTTTTTTGATAGAGTCTTATTCTGTTGCCTTGGGTAGACTGCTGTAGCATCATAGCTCATGATAACCTCAAACTCCTGGCTTCAAGCAATCCTCTTGCCTTAGCCTCCCAAGTAGCTCAGACTACAGGCATGCACCACTATGCCCGGCTAGTTTGTCCATTTTTAGTAGAGATGGGGGTCTCACTCTTGCTCAGGCTGGTCTTGAACACTTGAGCTCAAGCAATCCACCCTCCTTGGCCTCCCAAGGTGCTGGAAATCATAGGCATGAGCCACTGCACCCAGCCATGGTTTCTGGTTTTCTTTTCTTTTTTTTTTTTTTTTATGTGTAGCTGAATTCTATTTGCTAGGATTTCAATGAGTATAGTCTGTAGTTTTCTTGTTTATTGAGTCCTTTCCTTCAATCTTCACAAACAAACCAACTTTCAGCCTAGAATTCTGTATCCAGCTAAACTAAGTTTCATATTCAAAGGAGAAATCAAATCTTTTACTGACAAGCAAACAATGAAGAAATTGGCACTATGAGACCAGCTCTGCAGGAAGTACTCAGACCTGTACTATACACAGACCATCACAATGGACTACCAGCAAAGTAAAGACACCTGTAAACTAAAGGACAAAGCCTCACTTCCACAATGGCCCAAGTGATTAAACTAGGCAACAGACTTCCACACACAAGACAAACAGAACTCCACCATACTTATTAATTCTCTCAATAAATGTGAACATGGCTTGAATTCCCCACAGAAGAGGCAAAGACAAGTATACACAGTCTTAAGGAAACATACCTAATTCTCAAGGACAAATCACAACTCAGGATGAAGCACTGAAAAATATTTCAGGCAAATAGAAACTAAAAGAAATCAGGTTGTGCAGTCCTTTATGCAGATACAATTAACTTTAAAGCAATAAAAGTAAAGAAGGACAAAGATGGACACTATATACTGGTCAAGAGAACAATATAACAAGAAGAAACTCCAACATTAATGCTCCCAGGTTTAAAACAAACCCCTTCTTTATTTGAACAATAAAAATAACCACAACAACAACAATGAAAAAATAATAATAAAGGGTGGTGCCTGTGGCTCAAAGGAGTAGGGCACCAGCCCCATATACCAGAGGCGGTGGGGTCAAACCTGGCCCAAGCCAAAAACTGCAAAAAGAATAAAATAAAATAAAAAATAGAAAAATAACAATAACCCACAACACCATAATTGTTATGGACTTCAACACCCCACTGGCAGAACTGACAGATTCTACAAGAAGAAGCTAAATAAAGAAATGATGGACCTAAAACACAATTCTACAACAAATAGGTTTAACAACTGTATACAGAACATTTCATGCTAATATTATGCAATATACATTTTCATTATGTCATGGACTATTCTCTAAGGTTGATCATATCCTAGGACACAAATCAAACCTCCACAAACACAAAAGAACAGAAATTATACCTTGTAACTTCCCAGACCACAATGGAATAAATGTAAAACTCAGTTTCAACAGAAACACACATCCCTGCATGAAGTCATGGAAATTAAACACCTTTAGCTGAATGATAGTGGATCAAAGAGAAGATAAAGAAGGAAATCACCAATTCTTTGAAAAAATGACAATGAAACCACAAGTTTTCAAAACCTGTGGATACTGCAAAGGCAGTCCAAAGAGAGAAATTTATTGCATTAAATGCCTATATTCGGAAGTCAGCAGAGCAGAAATCAACAATCTAATGAATCATCTGTGATTTTTTATTGTTGTAGCAATTTTGGTGCTTGATTCAAAAATTCTATTTTTCCTGATTGAGCCTGGGGAGATAGACTGAATTCAGATAATGTTTCAAATTTCTGGGCATATAGTTTTTTATAGTATTCAGTGATAATCTTTTGTATCTCTGTGGTATCTACTGTGATTTCTCCTTTTTTGTTTCTGATTGAGCTTATTAGAGATGTTACTTTTCTGTTTCTGGTTAATCTTGCCAAAGTTTTATCAGTTTTATCTTTTCAAAGAACCCATTTCATGTTTTATTTATATTCCAAATGGTTCTTTTGTTCTTGATTTCATTTAATTATTACCCATAACTCATGTCTTTTTTCCTGTTCAAAATGAACCCAAATGATCAATACAAACTTAGTTACAATCTCATCACCCCAACACCTTGGACTTACCAAGATCACCAACAATCTACACATTAGTAAATCTCAATAGGATCACACTTACCTCCTTAGAATTAAACCCACTAAGTGTTCCTGTGTCTTTATCTGACTTGGAATAAAATCAGAATGAATTGGACCATGACCTCCATTGGGGATGATTATATTTCTAAGCTCCTTTGACACCACCAGCTCCTGCATGACTGGAGCTCTCTGCTCATTCTTCCCACTGTCTTTCCCAAAGCCCTTCTCACTCAAACTATGGAGACAGTCACAGACTAAGTCCTGGACCTTTTTCTCTCCTTTTACTAGTCACTGTCTTTGAACTCCCAAGCATTTCTTTAATTGCATGTTTATCTTTTGTAATCTCTGACAACATGTAAAAACCCCACCTAGTCATTATTTCTAAACTTAACCCTCTACTTGATGAGTTAAAGCAGTGGTTCTCAACCTTCCTAATGCCATGACCCTTTAATACAGTTCCTGTGGGTCATGACCCACAGGTTGAGAACCGCTGAGATAGAGGCACCTAAAACTCCCCACACAACAAATAAATATTCCTTCTCTTGTTTCCAAAACACATTTTGGTCATAATGTGAAGTGAAAAGAGTATACAAAGAATATTTTTGAATATTCCTTAAGTTGTGCGAAAAGTTATTTTGCATGTGGCCAAGCTGGGGTTGGTCAGTGTGGCTAGAGGAAGGCAGGAGGCCCAGATGTTTTGGGGTTGGGACTGTGGCCACTCAGCAGAGAAAGTCCTGGGACGGAGTCCTGGGGAGTCTCCAGGTTGGCATCTGGCAAGAGGCCTTCCCTATCCATCTAGAGGCCACCGTGAGCCAGAGCTGACTCCTGGTGCCTATGTGGTGCATCTTCCCCTCACCCAGGGAGACGGAGTGGGTAACCCCCTTGGCAGCTCCTCCATAGTCTTCTGCCTGGAACTGTACAAACACCACAACCTACAGCCAGGGCAGAGGCCATGAGAGCCTTGCCTGTTGTCATTACTTCTCCTTCTCCACATGTGAGCTTCTGCCACATATCTGTGCCTGGATAGATCTCCAGCCCAGAACAAGAAAAGGATGAGACTTCACCCGCTCAGGAAAAGCATCAGGCAAGATAAGTGGCACCCAGCATCCCCCACCTGCCAGCTATGGCCTTGGTGTGAGTATGACAAGCAACCAGGCCTCTAACCCCAACTGCCTGTTCTTGTCCAGGACCGACCAACCCCATGGCCTCTTCCCCACGGAGGAGCTGGTTGAGCTGCCCCGGTGGGAACAGAGAGGTGGCCTGGTCTAGGCTGGTCTTCCCTGGGCCATTCTGTGTTACTCTTGGGCTCTTCCTGCTAAAAGTCCTGAGGTATGAGGGATAATGGCTGATCCAACATCTTCAGTGTTTGAAAAGACTCCCACTCTGGCCTTTCCTGAATTCAGAACGTTAGGCAATCCAGTCAGAACATCTGGTTGTTTGGGAACTATTCTGCCAGTAAACTGGGAAGGGGGCTGTCTCTGGAATATGGGTATCTGATTACCAAGGCTGCAGGTTCTGTTGGAGTACAGTGTTCAGGAAGTGAAGTCATTTCTTGGGGGTCCATTTTCCAGAATTTCTCCTCAGACAAGACCTCCAAAAGGGCCCCTCTGGGCTGCTGACTGCTTATCCTTCATCCCCATAATGTGTCATAACTATGCACAGTTATAGCTCACAGCCCACCCCAGAGCATCTGGGCCAGGCCTCCATGCATCCAGGGCCCACCTCAAGGAGAGAGACTTGCATCAACCCAGTTCCTCCTTTTGTCCAGTTCTGTGATCCTCAATTGGACCTCTCAGGATCTCCCCAGTCTCCTCAAGTACATAATAGGGATTATGTAATTATTCTAGTATTTAGTTTCAATGGATATCACCAGGTGTTTATACCTATTGGTACTTATGCATGTATAACCAACCCATGGACTAGTATCACATGTTAGCAGTTTCAGAGATGGAAATATTAGCAAAAGTAGCCTGGAACCTCTCAAAACTGGCCTAAGTCAGGCTCTGTGTTCTGGGGAAAGTCACTTCCTCTCTTGTCTTTTTGTTTCTCAGACTGCAGCATAGAAGCTTGAAATGAACTGAAATTCAGATGTCCTCCTTTAGCATAAAACCTTCCAAAGTCTTCCCATTATGTTTAGAATCCAGTATGTCCTATTCTTTATTCAATATATGTCCTATTCTTTGTACCTTAGATTAAAAAACAAGGAACAAAAAAAAAAAATCCCACAAAATCAAAAGGAACAAGTCACATCACAAAAAGCTTACTTTCCTAGTAATAATTATGAATATTTAGGCTCGTGACCCATAGCCCAGGGGTTAGGGTGCCGGCCACATACACCAAGGCTGGCAGGTTCAAACCCAGCCCAGGCCTACGAAACAACAACTCCAACAACAAAAAAAATAGCTGGGCCTTGTGGCAGGTGCCTGTAGTCCCAGCTACTTGGGAGGCTGAGGCAAAAGATCGCTTAAGCTCAAGAGTATCAAGTTGCTACGAGCTGTGACACCACTGCACTCTACTGAGGTCGACAGAGACTCTGTCTCAAAAAAAAATAAAAATAAAATAAAAATAATTATGAACATTCACAAGAAAAATATAAAATGAGTATCTCAATGGAAAAAAGAACAAAAGATGACAGTAGTTCACTCCCTACCCTCCAAAATGCTTTTAAGTCTTTAAAAATGTGAAAAGATGGTCGAACTCTTAAAGAAACACAAAATTATACTGCAATACATTTTCACCTTCTTTCTCAAAAGTCTGAAAGTTTTATGAGCTCTCATTTGTGAAGCAGTGATCAAACAGATCACCCTAGTGGCTCTACCCTCAAAATATATCCAAACTCAGTCCATTTCCACTTTATCCTTTTGCAAACCAGCACAAAGTGTCATTCATGTACATGACTAATAGTTTCTTAAATGCATTCTCTGCTTCTGAACTTTCCCTGAACAGAGCTTTTGGAATCTGCAATGTGTGGGGCAACAGCAAAAAGGGTAACACATATGTAATTTCAGTGGGGGTGAGATCAGAAAAATGAAGTAAAAGCGAAGTATTTCCGAAATGTGATGAAATTATAAACCCATAGATCCAGAAAGAGCCTACAGATCACAAGCTGTACAGGAAGAGCTTATTTTCCAAAGAAAGGTTCAGCTCTGTACCTAGTTCGCAGAGGGTTATCTCTTACCCCTTAAAATGTTTTGCCTGGTGTGAATGCCTTTGTTTACCATAAGGCTTTTGGCCACTGAATCTTACATTGTGATGTGTGGTGTCAGCATTGGGTCATAGGTTATCAGCTCCATCTCTGGATGTTCTGGACACTAAGGGCAAGTCACGTGATGGTCCTCTATGCCTAAGTTACCAAACCCCGCTAAAAAAGCCAAGCACAACCTCACAGAGATTCTCCAGTTGTCAGTGTCCTGCGGGTATCATCACCCATTGTTGTGGAAGTAAATAAACACTAACAAGAAGACCCCACTGAGAGAAGACAAACGAAAGATTGTCTGGATGATTCACAGACCCCTGCCTTATTATGTACCTGTACTTCAGTGGATCTTTTCATAGTAATAGGCCTTAACTTGTGAGTATAAAGATTCTTCTATGTTAATTCCTTCTAGGAATACTGAACCTGACAGTGGTCTTGGGGAACCCCAAGCTTGCAGTTGGTATCAGAGTAATTATGGTCTTGAGGACACCTAAACCTTGTACAGCAAAAAACATGAAGATAAACACACTAAGGCATATCATAAATGAACTGCAAAATCCCAGAAAATAAAATTGTAACACAAATCCAGGTAAATAAAGACCAGTGGAAATAGTAACTATGTGAGTAAATATGTATTTTGCTTTTATTTTCAAACTCTTTAGACGTCACTGGTAATTTGAAGCATGATAGCAACCTGTGAGGTTTATAATATGTAAAAATAAAACACAGTGGCTCAGCAAGTAGGGCGCTGGCCCCATATACCGAAGGTGGCAGGTTCAAGCCCAGCCTCGGCCAAACTGCAAAACAGAAAAATAGCCGGGCGTTGTGGCGGGCACCTGTAGCCCCAGCTATTCGGGAGGCTGAGGCAAGAGAATCGCCTAAGCCCAGGAATTGGAGGTTGCTGTGAGCTGTGTGACGCCACGGCACTCTCCCAAGGGCGATAAAGTGAGACTCTGTCTCTACAAAAAAAAAATAATAATAAAAAATAAAAATAAAATATAGTATGATAAACATGTCACAGAAGCTGGGAAGAGATAAATGAAAGTACATTATAAAGTTTTCATATTATATAATAGGTAGAATACTAGTTGAAGCTGGTCAAAGATGAATTCTGTGAAACATGAAACAGCTATCAAAACAGCTACAACTCATCAGCCAACAAAGGAGTTCACAAGGTCATACAAAAACAGGAAGTACACTACGCTAAATCTGACATGTAGGCCCACTACCTGCCTATTTTTGTTTTCTATGAATTACTCCTATGGAAAAAAAATTGGCACCGTAAAAAAGAAGAGCCTTCAGAAATGTGAGACAGAAAATATAGCTGTGATATAGATAGAAGAGATTAAGTAGAGATCATGGATTTTAGGAGCCATAAAGTATCCAGCCATGTACTATGAAAAATGGAGGCATTTATTGAAGATATAAAATACAAGAAACACTATACACAGGAGATTAACACCTCAATCCCTTCAAAATAGGCAACTTGGGACTTCACACAGTTCTCCGAACATTTTTTCCAGTGTTCAAAACATTCTGCAAAATTCTGTGTTGAAAGCACCATCAGCTGCTTTAACATATTTTCCTAAATCTGATTTACGGTCGGAAATCTCTTGAAAGGTGACTTTAGTTTTGGGAAAGCTGCCTTATATTTTTCTGACTCTATGATGTGAAATTTCTTCCCTCACAAAGTGACTTTAGTTTTGAGCAAATCCTTAAGTTGCAGGGCCCCCAATCAAAGCTGTAGAAGAGTGCTGAGTCACCTGGGTGATTTGCTGCACTGCCAAAAAGCTGTATGTAATGGGCGGCGCCGGCCCCATATACTGAGGGTGGTGGGTTCAAACCCAGCCCCAGCCAAACTGCAACAACAAAAAAATAGCTGGGCGTTGTAGCAGGAGCCTATAGTCCCAGCTACTTGGGAGGCTGAGGCAGGAGAATCACCTAAGCCGAGGAGTTGGAGTTTGCTGTGAGCTGTGTGACGGCACGGCACTCTACTGAGGGCAATAAAGTGAGAATCTGTCTCTACCAAAAAAAAAAAAAAAAAAAAAAACTGTATGCAAGATGCATTAGCAAAAACACTGTTGTGATTGAGCTAAAAAATACCAGTTGCCCAAATCATCCTGGCCTGCAGGAGTGTTCTTATAATAGATATCACGTTCCCAATCAAAAGAAACCAAAGATAGCAAGGTCCTGAGCTTGCGGCTACTT